>CACVCL010023107.1:0-24573 GCA_902729485.2 Mus minutoides
GGGAGCTGATGTGAAGATGTAACTCTAAAGGGAGAGGTCAGGGAAGCAGGACAGGAGTCCTACCTACTAGTAACATCAGAAGCTCTCCCAGGAGACTCCTGGGACGGTGACTACTTAAGACATTTCCAAAAGCTGTTGACATGTTTAATCTTCATGACCAGGATCCTCTGAGGAGCTGGAACTAAGACACAGTAAGTACAGCAGGCTCTTCAAAAAAAGGGGGGGGGGGGGGTTCCGAGCTAGCAGCAGCTAGAGTAGTGAGACCGGACAGAGCTTCTCACACTGGGAGCTTGGTCTGAGGAGGTGAGGCTCAAATGCCAGCCTGCTATGAGAGACGCACTGTGGTGAACCTGGAGGACAAAGTTCCCTGGTCAGGACTTCTCTGTGACTGTGGTGTGACCAAGGGAAAGTATACCCGAGCTGTCACCCTGGGCACATCTGTTGTTTCTCTCGGCTAATCTACTGTACAGCAGTGTCAAGAATGAGTTGTGGCAGGGGCCTGCCCACTGCCTTCAGGTGTGGGCAGGCGGGTACCACGACCATGAGGACCATGAGCAAGTATGTGGTGGAGAGGAAGGGAAACAGAATGGTTTTGTGCACTGTGAAGAGAGGCAGAGCTGGAGATGCAACGGCAGTGAAGAGCAGCCTGATGTGAGAGGCTTCTGCTGTCCTGGCCCTCACCACTGCCAAGGATCATGTCTGGGTTCATGTCGCTACTGCAGTGGGGAGGGGGGGGTCTGTATTGATTTCCATAGCTGTCCCTACTGCAGCGGGAGTTCTGTATGGATGTCCATAGCCCATGTTACCATCAAAGGTCATGCAGATGTCTGTGACCTGAGCTGCCACCTGAAGCCACGTTGATGTCAGAGGGCCATGCTGAGCTTGAGCTGGGCCCATCACTTGCCTGGGCAGTGTAGAAGAGCTGGTCCAGGCAGCATGGGCAAGGGAGAGCTGGCCCCCATGACTGGGCCTGGGAGAGCTGGCTAGCTCAACAATTCAGCTACTGCCCAGGCTCAGATCCATCCCCAACACTGACTCCATCTATGAGCTGGAGGGGCCAGGCCTGCAGAAGAAAAGCCACGGGATCTCTATGATTTAGGGCAATAGTAGGATAGCCCAGAGGAGTCTTGGTGAGGGTCCAGTATTGTAGCAGAAGCCAGAGGCCTTGACCCAGACCAACAACTCACTACCATGAACATTTGCAGGCAAAGCTGTTTGGGCAAAAGAGAATAGTTTCCAATGCTACTACAATGAACAATTATGTGATGGAGAGGCGGGAAAAACAGAGGAACAGGTTACACACAGTAGAACTGGAGAATTGACAGCTGTGATAGGTACCAGAGAAGGCTTTGATAGATAGAGGAGTAGATTGCTGTCCAGATGTCAGCAAGATGGTTTGTTATTTTATTGGGGGGGGGGGGGCCGGCATTTTGAGTGGAGGGCAGATATGGAGGGACTGGAAAATCAGTGGGACGAGGGTGCATGCTGTGAAATTCCCAAAGGATCAATAAAAAAATATTAAAAGAAAAAAAGCTCCCAACTGCCTATAACTCCAGCTCCAGGTGATCTGATGCCCTCTTCTGCCCTCTGGGGGCATCTGCACTCGCATGCACAAACCACACACAAACATCACACATACACATAAAAATATATCTTTAACAATAAAAAAAAAAGTTGAGTTGTACAAAACTCAAGAGGGGACTATGTTCTATTTAGGGCTAGAGACAGCCCCAGGGAGATGAAATATATCCAGGATGTGCCAATAGAAAGGGCAGAACTGTAACACTAGGCCAGGCATGGAACCGTAAGGAACCACTATCAGTCCAGGGGGAGAGAGATGGCTCAGTGGTTAAGAGTACTGACTGCTCTTCCAGAGGATCTGAGTTCAATTTCCAGTAACCACATGGTGGCTTACAACCATCTGTAATGGGCTCTGATGCCTTCTTCTGGGGTGTCAGCATCAGCATACTCATATACATTAAATAAGCAAACAAATAATTTTTTTAAACTCAGTCTTGGCTGCAATCTTATGCTATTTAGAAGCATCATTTTAAGGGTGATGTGAGCTAAATGTGTAGGCTCTTAAATGATAAGGTTTGTGAGAAAACAAGACTAGTATTGTCTAATGTAAACGTGAGGCAAAACACAGTACTCAAGATGAAAATGCAGGAAAAAAAAAAGAGAGAAGAAAAAGATCCTTGCTCTCTATTTAAAAACCTCAATAGCCTGGCATGGTGGCGCACACCTTTAATCCCAGCACTTGGGAGGCAGAGGCAGGCAGATTTCTGAGTGCAAGGCCAGCCTGGTCTACAGAATGAGTTCCAGGACAGTCAGGGCTACACAGAGAAACCCTGTCTCAAAAAAACAAAAACAAACAAACAAACAAACAAACAAACACCTCAGCCCACTAAATACCATTAAGGTTGTGTGTCCTAGCCATTGCTTGTAATCCCAGAACTCACAGCGTTGAGGCAGACATCTGCCACTAGTTCAATGCCAGCCTGGACTATGTGGTAAGTTTCAGGCCCTGCCTGGGCTACAGAGCAAACGTGTTTCAGCCTACACTGTGTCACCTCTGCCAGCCGGTGTCCTGTGGGATGAGTTGCTGTCTGTGTTCAAGGTGATGAAATGTGTGCATAAAGGATTGATCCTCTGAACTCCAAAGCTGTTCACAGCACGTCCATGAGGCCTGGGCAGACTCCCACAGTCTCTCCACGCTCTCCATGCCCTCAGCAGCAGCCCAGGCAGTCATGAGACCTCAGATCATTGTTCCCTTGTCTCCTAGACACAGCAAACTCAGCATTCCTTCCTGCCCTGTACAACCCCTGGGGGCTTGGCTCCCCTTTCCACACCTGAAGTGTCCTGTCCAGGAAGACTCCACCAGCCTTCCCTCACAGGCTTCTCCTGACTTGTTAAAAGCTATTGCTTATTTTCGGGGTGGTTATACAACTTGAGAGTATGTTGTCTTCCTACTCCAGAATGTAAGTTGGGGTTGGGCGTGTCACATTTAGCGACAGATTCCCACTGGAATTTCCAGTCAACAAGCTTTTTTTTAAACATGAGGCTGCACAGCCAATGGTTTTCTTGCTTCTGGCACTGAACATCCAACTATCAAGCTAAGATGGACACTCTGGCTGGGGAGGAGGTGGCGCTGTGCCCAGCCGCGGTGAAGCACTTGCCATTTCCCAAGAGCAGCAGCTTCCGATCTGTGACAATGATGGCAGCAGTGATGGGAGAGGTTCTGAAGGAAGCCAGGGTTGCTTTCCCACTTGCTAACGACTAAATACATTTATCTCCTACATCCAGAGAGCCAGACAGTGAAGGATTGCATGTACATATGACTTAACTATGACTCAAAGGCCCACTAAGGTCTACATCTAAAATAATTAGACAAATGCCACACAAGAGTTGTTACAGTCTCATTCAGCTAAAAGTCTGGCATGCCTTCCACAGAGCCATTAGCCTGCACAAATACATATACCCTTCCATCCCCCCACAACCCCACTCCACCACTACCACCACCACTACCACCACCACCACCACCACCACCACTACCACCACCGCCGCCGCCACTGGAACAAAAACAAGTCTTCACAACTATGTTCAAATCAAATGATAGATTTATTATCTGTCTCTGTTACACAGTAAGTGAAAATAGCTCAATTTAGGACATTCTAAAACTTGCCTGGATTTCCCACATCCTGAGAGACCAGGGTCAGCGTGTGGGCTGACAGTCTGGACTGGCCCTCACGTCTAGATTTCTTCCACAGCTTTAAAGAATTTCATGTTGTGTCCTTCAAAGCATCTTCCTCTTTTCAAATTCCTTCAAAAACAAGAAGAAAAAGGCAAATGACACTCATGGAAAGCGATTTTCACATTCTAGGTCACCATTAGGACCTCAGCTCTGCAGAGGTAAAATGTGTGACAACAGGGATCTTGCTGGAAAACCAGCTACTTTCAAATCAGCCTTTGCAGGTATCAGTCTAAGCTGTAGGCAGAGCTTGACTTTGCAGGGATCAGTCTAAGCTATAGACAGAGCTTGACTTTTTCCTTTAGACCCCGAAGCAAACAGGGATGCTTTAACAATCCTTACTTCTTCACTGCAGAACTACTGCTTGCGGCTGATGGGCACCACTGTTTATCCAAACCTATATAATGTGCACCCATATGCAAAAGGCCCTTTAATAAGGCAATGAGGACTTTCTCAGAGACTAAAACGCAACACTGATTCATTTAGTATTTGAACAAAATGTTGAAAAGCTTAGAAATGCTTGAAACAAATGCCCTAGACAGAAGGAACAGGTTAGCAGCCAGACTGCAGCAATAGTCACCAACTAAACACACTTCCTCATACTTTACTAATCACCCCTTCTTCCAACTACTAAGGAATATGATATTCAAAGCACATGTGCAAAGACTTGATCAAACAAGGAGTCTGGCTTAGAATCCCTAAGATGAGGGCAAAGTTCACAACAAAGCAGAAATTTTGAATTCTCTGGAAACTGTTCCTATATAGGGAAATAATTTGTGCCTATTTTCAGCTTAAAAGACAGGGTTTTGTTGTTAAGAGACAAATGTCATTATGAGCTGTAGTCTTATCTACCTTTTGTTTTGTTTTGTCAAGATTAAAACTCTCATAAAGAGGAAAACAGTAACTAGCAGGAGAGACACGATACTCAAGAAGACATATTGAGATCACTGCAGACTACAGACTATCAACTGAGCGTGCACCACAGTGCTCTATCAGAAAGGAAAAGCCATCCTTAACTGTGGGCGCTGGATAGGACCACACAGCCACTCATGGCGCGGCCCTGCCCTTCTCAGGCACCCACCCCCACACCTCTTTACTGCTTGCTTCTTTGCTGAATTGCAGCCATCTCTGGAAACAGATGCCTATGGAATCAGGATGGCTATATCCCAAGGGTTCCCCTGGAACACCCCAAACATGAACCACAAGGCTACAACTCCTCCCATAGCCCAGGCTGCAAGTCAGAATGCTGTTACCTCTGAAATGCTTTGCACACCTTGTCAATGACAACGGGCAAATGTCTCCCTTTATATGAGGAAGGTTTTACATTAGGGCCTCGGAACAGTAAGCTCTGGAGAGAGAAGGAACACAGCTACCTCGTGCTCACCTTATAAATGGTGGTTCCCAGCTGAGCGGGGGACATGCTGACAACCACTCCTGCACTCTGAAGAGCAGAGATCTTCTCTTTGGCGCCACCTTTTCCTCCAGCAATAATCGCCCCTGCATGGCCCATCCTTCTGCCAGGAGGAGCAGTTATCCCAGCAATGAAGGACACTACAGGCTTGGCCTTTGGACCCTGGAAAGAGAGCGAGAGAATGGTTGTAAAAGCTTGAAGACTAAGTCAGTCACACTGGACCTCAAAGCTGTGACATTGGCAAGCAATGAGTGGCTTAGGAAGGGAAAGCTCATCACTCAACCCACACACTGAAGTACCCTCCTTCAAGAGACTCAGAGCTCCACACCAACACAGTCACTGAGTAAGCACCTCCATCAGCCGGTAGCAGCGCCGTCAGCACTTCATAAGCTGTTACACACACACACACACACACACACACCTGAGCCTTTCTTTTGATTAGAAGTACATACTCCTGAAAATTGTGTTTGGTGACTTATGACAATAACTTAAGACTCAAGATCAGCTTACCTTACTCCACATCTTGAGTTGTTATTTTAATTTTCATCCTTAATAAATGTCCTCAAAGGAAAAGATGAGGGGTGTTGGGACACAGGGAAAGACCCAAGACTTGCACTCAATTTCCTACTAAAACTGCAAGTCCAAGGACCACGCACATCACTAACAACACAGACCTGGACTTCCTTAAATATGAAATAACATGGATGACTGTCACTCATTCTTTTTACTTTAAAACTATGCACTCTAAGAAAAATGAGCAAGGTTGACTTTATTCAACAAAATTGCCTCCTAGTACACAAAATTATTGCATAACTATCACTGTACGAGATTCTGACATTAAAAAATATTAAAATCCCTTAGAGATGGAGATGGCTCAGCAGCTAAGAGCACTGACTTCTCTTCCAAAGGACCTGAGATCAATTCTTAGCACACACTGCCAGCTCACAACTGTTTATAACTCCAGTTCCAGGGGATCCAATACCCTCCTCACACAGGCATAGAAGCATGCAAACCACCAACAAACATAAAAGAAAAATAAATTCATAATAAAAAAAAAACTTTTAGACGCTCACACAGGAAACAATAGTTGCTAAGCTCTGGGCTTGCATTGTAGTTGAGGAAATATTACCAAATATTATCAAATGCTTATATATCAATCCATCATGAGATACCACACAGCAATACATGATAATTTATGGCAGGTTTCACAATAAATCCAGGGAGAACAGGTCTGTAGAAGACAGAACTCACGGTGCATGGAATCCAGAGCTTTATTCAGCCACTCCTGTCTCCCAACCACCCCACACATAAACACAGTGGCTCTCAAGTCATTTGGTCTGGGGACCCTGGAGACTTATAAAGTTACCGAGGATCTCAAAGTACTTTGTTCACATAAGTGAACACAATCCATTCGAATATGCAACCTCTGTGTATCAATGCCATGGCACTAAATTCTGAGCTATTTGTTCTAAGAAGTAATATCCAATAATACTTATTACTACATTAAACAATTAAAACTGAGGGTCACCAGGCGGTGGTGGCGCACGCCTTTAATCCCAGCACTTGGGAGGCAGAGGCAGGCAGATTTCTGAGTTCAAGGACAGCCTGGTCTACAGAGTGAGTTCCAGGACAGCCAGGGCTACACAGAGAAACCCTGTCTCGAAGAAAAAACAAAAACAAAACTGAGGGCCAGTGAAATGGCTCAGCCACTAAAGGCATCTGCCCTGCAGGCATGATGATCTGAGTGTACTCCCTGGGACCCATATAAAGGTGGAAGGAAACTCCATAAAGTGGTTCTGTGACAGCCACATGAATGCCACAGTTTGTGGGGACACACCCTTACCCACACACATAAAACCTAAAACCAAGTTCTATAAATATTCGTGAATTCACTAAAAACCTCAACTTTGTAAACCAGTGTCTAAAGCATTCTGGTGAGCCACGTAGCATTTGACAACTCACTTCTATAACTCTGGCTGTTTACCTTAACAACAGCCAGTCCTTCTGCCTTTGCAATCGCCCTGCCGTGAAAGCTCAGTAAGCTGATGTACAAGAAGAAAATCCTGCCTCCGACGCACATACGGAGAAGGATGGAGTGCTTCCTGTGCCTCCCGGATGCCTGTGAACATTCTCCGATACTAGGCAAGCCTCTTCAAGTGGGCGCTTCTCAAAGGTCACAAGCAATGCTGCAAACTGAAAGAGCACCAATGAACCTGTCCTTTGTCCTTTAGAAGTCCCCTCATCTGCCTTGGTGTCTCAGTGGGTCTTTAAGCCACAGTGGTTTTATAACACAGACTGTCAAATGGGAAAATACCAGTTCAGCAGATATGCGTATCAGCCTCCTAATGCTGCAACCCTTTAGAACAGTTCCTCACGATGCGGTGACCCCCAACCATAACATTATTTTCCTTGCTACTTCATAACTCTAGTGTCGCTGCAGTTGTGAATCATTATGTAAATATATTTTTGGAGCCAGCCAGTCATTCTTCCAAGTAACGTTTAGCGATCACTGGAGGGGGCTGCTCTGCTCTCCCAGCTGTGAGAGCACTCCCAGGGCAACACAAAACAGTCTAAAGGGTCACAACTTAATAAAACCACTAACTTTTGCTTCACTAGGAACATTCTTGAGTTGACTTTCTTTGTAACCACAGACTCCTGGAGATATCCCAGTGCTCTGAGTCCTGCAGGTTCTGCAGGTCTGATGCGGCTGCTCTGGACCTGGCCCCCAGCGCTCTGCCCTGTGTGCTGGAGGTGAAGGCACGCTGACTTCTCCTACTCTGCACTTTGTTTGCTCAAAATGCTCCTCACCTTCCTCACATACAAGCAGCGTCCTCACCTAGGACGGCCTCATCCCGCCCTCCCCTAGAAGCTGGACTCTTCCTCCCACGTCTCACCAATGTCCTGGGCTGACTGGCTTCTGGGGCCCTGCTCTGCCCCTGGCATGTGCCTTTCACACACACAGCACACTCTATGATCTGCTTCCCAGGTTCTCCTACTAAACAATGAGCTCCCTGAACGTCAGAGTCTCCCTCAGTTCCCTAAATCCAGCACCACCGCATGCCTCAGAAACAGAACGGAAAGCCAACAGGCTCCAGTCATTCATTCATTCATTCATTCATTCCTTCATGGTCCGTCCCTGTGCAGATAGATGATGAGAATCTCCAGTTTGCTTGGTATCCGCTTCTACCCATCTCTTCCAGGAAAGCCCCTAAAATGTCAATGCTGCTGTACTGAGAAGGAAAGGATTATAGCTTAGATGTCAATCAGAGTCAGTGGAGATTTCTGAAGTGAGGAAAAAATAGAATTAGACAGCAGGATAGTGTGGGAGACAGAGGCCAGGACAGAGAGTGAGGAGAAGTACGGAAGCCCACACACACTATGAGGGCCATGACGGTTCAGCACAGCTAGGACGGCTGTCACATCCTTCTCAATCTGCCTGCTTCAACCTTCAGCAGACAGTGCTGACTCTTATGTAACACTTTGTCTTAAGCTGCTTAAAATACACTAGCTCTATAAAACCCAACCAGAAATAATAAATGAAACAAACATGCACATATTGCCACTAAACTTGTAAACAATTCAAAGAATTCAGAGTCGGGCCCTAATACACTTTAGTATTAAATTTGACAGTGTAACACAGTATCTGATTTTTTTTTTCTGAATTGAAAGCACTTTCTACTTAAGCTTACAAACTTTCCTGAACTTAAGACAGCAGGCTGGAGAGATGGCTCAGAGGTTACGAGCACTCGCTGCTCTTCCAGAGGACCTAGGGCTCAATTTCCAGCACACACATGGCAGCTCTCAAATGTCTCCAACTCCAGTCCCAGGGGATCTGACAACCTCACACAGATGTGAATGCAGGAAAAACACCAATGTGTGTAAAATAAAAATAGATAATTTTTAAAAAGAAAACAGACAGCCACTAACAACCCACCCTCCTCACTTAGCAATACTCGTCAGTGCTTTCTACAGGCTGTGCAGAGTACCAGCACCCTGACATCCATATCCTGGAACATCAGAAGGGCCACAGATCTGAGGAGCTGGCAGAAGAGTCTGCAAGAACTAGAACATGTGCCAAATGGGGCCATCAGTCACCCTGCCACAGTGTGACACATGTGAATGGACAACTGAAAAGAAGAGATGAATCTTGACTCACTGTTTCAGAGGGTTCCTTCAGTACACACTAGCATGCTCCTCCACTGTGGTATGAACTAGCAAAGTGCGCCCTGCTGACGTCATTGCAGCAGTAAGCAGAGAGACGGAGGAGAAGGAGCAGGGAGAGATAATGCTTCAAGAACTTGCCTCTAGTGACCTGCTTCCTCCAAAAGTTTCTCTCCTAAAGTTTCAGAACATCCACAGTGCTAGCATCCAGAGGTCACACCCTTTACATATGAGCTTATGGGGACACTTTACATCCAAAGTGGAAAATCCTGATTGGTTTTACTCAGAGACAAAAGGCATCTGGGCCTGGGGGAGAAACCAGTGGCTGGAGAGTAGAGTAGGGCATGACCGAGTCAGTCCAAGGGAGCAAGATGAGGCTCATTGTGGAGGGACGAAGGGCACTGGAGCTGAGGCCTCTGATCTGGACCCATCACTGCAGACACAGAGGGCGAGAGCCGTGAGACCGCCCTGAGGTGTCTGCCACAGATGAAGCATGCAAGACAACCCCACAGCTTAGGAAGAGATGCAGGAAACAGCCCAGGGAACAGGAGCAGGAGTGGGGAGGGAGCTTATGGGAGCCCCAGAAGATGTCAAAGGAAGTCTGAGGTCTAACTGGAGGCCCCTGGGAACCTTCACAGAAACCAAGGCTGCTGCCCTAGGTTACTGCCTCACACACTCAGCGGTGCCAAAGCAGCACGGCGAAGGGATGTTCTCAACAGAAACGAGGACACTGGGGGCTCAGGGAGTGAAGGAAAGAGTCCTGACGTTAGGGAGAGCTGGGCCATATCTTACAGCTCTGTGGGGCTTCAAATCTCCCAGAAGACATGACCACTCAAAACGATCCTTGAAAGTTCCTCAAAGCACCAAGAAGAGAAGGTGCACTGCTACCAGGCCTGCAGTGGCATGGCTGGCTCCTTCCACAGGGCCAGAGTCCTTATTTCTCTTCTGGCATTTAATTTATTTACTCCTCAGGTTTCTGGTTTTGTTTTGTTTTGCTTTTTCCCATAAGTGCCAATGGGAAGTTATTCCGACTTTTAATTTTTTATCTTATTGTGTATGAATGTTTTGCCTGCATGGATACAGGCTCACTAAGTTTGTGCCTGGTACCTGTGGAGACCAGAAGAGGGCACAAGATCCCTAGAACTGGACTTGCAGGTGAGTAAGCTACCATGTGGGTGTGGGAAACTGAACCTAGGTCTTCTGCAAGAGCAGCGAGTGCCCTTAAGCTCTGAGACACCCCTCCAGTCCCATGTCTCCTCTTGCCTGGACTCCTCTGCAGTCCCACCCTCCGCTGGCCTGGCCTCCTGAAGACCACTTCTCACCGTCATCGGCAGAGAAGGACACTTGACTCAGGCATTGCACACTTCCCTCCTCAGCTCTCAGGCCTGCTCCGGGCATGTGGCCCCTCCTCCCTCACCCTCACCCCCAAATCCAGCAAAGCAGCTCAGCTCCCTGATCGACTGACAGAGCAATACAACAGCACACTACTCCTTCACAGAGGCAGAGGCAACAGCGAAGGCTTCCCCAGGTGCACACAGGAAGCTTTTCTACTTTATCTTTGGTATTGAGGGCTTTCTACAAGTAAAGACTAAAAAGTTAACAGGAGGCAAAAACAACAGAGAAAGATAGAAAAGAAAAGTTCTTTAGAGGGTCAAACTTGCAAAAGCCAAGGACATTTATTTCCCTTGGAATCTAGAGGAAGAACACCAGGGACAGTGGATGTAAGCCTCAAATGAAATCTGGGCTTCAGGCTCCTGGCTTCTGGTCTGAACTCTCTCCTCTCAGCAAGAGGCCAACATTTCAGCTACACGATGATGGCGACGCCTGTAGGGAGGGTTCAGAGTGGAGAAGCAGAGAACAAATGAACTCAGAATCTAGAACATCCTGAGTGTTAGAGAATAAAAAGCCTGGGTGAGCTTTCATGTTTTCTTGAGAAATGAAATCTGTGAAAATAAAGATAACCGCTGAAGCAAGCCCAGTGTCTGTCAGGAGCAGACAGCTGAGGTCTTCCAAACACAGACTTACTGAGTTATGCTCCTTCAGAAACTGGGCAGCGTTTTCTTCAGCGTGACCACCAATTTCACCAATCAGAATTATGCCTTCTGTTGCTGGATCATTCAGGAAGACTTCAAGGCAATCAATAAAATCAGTCCCATTAAAAGGGTCACCTCCAATGCCTGAGAAGGTCAAAGGATGTCAATATCAGTCAAAAATGTAAGGAAAACGTGTAGAACGTATATTAAGAAATGTTTTAACTCCATTTTTATCCTCTATACCCCTTTCTCTTTAATATCTCAGATGAAGCATTGCTCTCACCATTTAAACCTCTCAAACTGACTCTCGCCTATGAGATGCAGGTAAAAGGTGATGGATTGCCCATGTTCACAAACCCAGTCCTTGTCACATAACCCATAAAACTACTCCACACTAACAACTGCGCCTTGAGAGATACGGGTGTTTGGGGCAGTGAGTGGCTTGCTACTTCTCCTTGATTCTATTTCTTGGAGCATATACTTAATAAGCCTGAAAACACTGCTCAGAAAGAGAGAGCTTTTTGCATTATGAGCACCACAGGAAGAGATAAAGCAATGCACAGATGTCTTCTCGCAGAGATGTCTTCTCGCAGAGATGTCTTCTCGCAGAGAAGTTCTGACAGGAGCGGTACAGAGGTACGGCTGAGCTTGAAGACACTATCAGTGAGCAGCAGGGCGGAAAGCTCCATGGCCTTCTGTAGTTGGGAAATGGCAGCGCCTGCACAAAGGCCTCTCCTCCAAGCACATGACATTTAACACTGAGAACTTGGACAGCTACGAGGCAAATGTCCCTTACTCTCTGCCTGCCCATGTTTTTGTTTTTATATTATGAACGGACGGAGGCGGTTATTCACTTCTCAACACATCTTGTAGAAACGCAGCTGAGAACAGGCGACAGCACTGAGGAGGAGGCAGCCAGGGATCAAGTCCCGGGCTCTGCTTCACAGGGGTGGACAGGCCACTGCTGGGTCCCCAACCCCGTGCGGCAGCATCACGATCCCCCATTACAAGGGGAGAATGGAGCCTTGAGAAGACGGAATTGGCATATTGGCTGTTTCAAAACCAGCTCACACCAAATGATCTCATGCCTAACACTGTGTCCTGAAAGTAGAAAGACTCAGGGTGTGTTTTCGATTTGAGTTTACTTGCTTATTAAATACTCCAGGGGTCTATTTTATCACTTTATTACAAAGAGATATTTTTAAAAGGCTTTTAAGATGTATTCTGAAGATTTGAAGATTTTTAAAATAATGAGAATCTTGTCTAGTTTTTAGCAAAAAGAACAAAAATACAGGTAATTTAAAAATGTAAAACCTGCTCTGGCTTTTTAAAGTGTCACGCAGTCTTGTATGGTACATGGAGAAACCCTAGGGCATGTAGCTGTCCTCAACCTTGACTCTACCCAATAAGGTACACACTGCAGCTTCAGCTCAGAGGAGCACCCAGGTGGCCCAGGGAGAGACAGTGAAGCAAAGACTGCAATAACTATGAAACACAGACACATTGTGATAACACAATTCTAAATTTGAGGAGCCATTTCTTCACAGTAAGCAATATCAGAAGCTTTGGGCATAATGCCCACCCTTCTGGTCACCTGTCATATAATGTGCTCTCTCAACCTCGAATCAAATCTTGAGAAACAGAAAATGCCACACCAGCAAATTAACTGTGAGACCACAGCATCTTCCGACTAAAAGCCACCTGGTGTCCCTGTCACTGTGCCATTCCATGAGGATGCTCCACTCCAATAAAAGACTCCAGCCAAGCACTCACCAATACACAAGGACTGCCCCAATCCGACTTGGGTTGTTTGATGAACTGCTTCATAAGTCAGAGTACCGGACCTGGATACGATACCTTAAAAGGAAGAGAGTGAAAACATCAATCTGTGTGGATGGCATACGGCCAGATGGTAATGAAACTAACACAGACTGTATACAATTCACAGAATGGTTTGCCACTTGGATCAATAGCAGCTTCAGATAAAGATGCAAAAGGAAGTATGTCATTAGTTAGGGTTGTTTTATGACTTTGAAACCAATGCCAAAACAAAGAAACAAACAAAACCTTAAAACCCCTCTTGTGGGAATTTTTACAGAAAGGATAATATTAATATGACCTTGGTAAGCATAATCCTGCTTAGGCAGTGGAACAGGCTGGCTTTAGGTACCCCATCCCTAAACCATGAACAAACAGGATTAATTGTATTTAGCAATACTACCTACTATTCTCCCTGCAACAATTTTTCTAAGAATTTTCACACTATTTAGGTGAGCTCCCTCCTGATTCAGCCAGTCTCACAATTAACTTCCTTACTGCATCTAGCCCATTCTGAGAACGCCTAACTTCACAACCAAATCTATGCGAGAAGAGCAGCCTCGGCTCCGGACTTGCCTGAACTGCCCTGCCCTGCCCAAAGGCAACTAGTCCCATGCAGCAATCCATGAAGTACTTACAGCAATCCATGAAGTACTTACAGCAGACACATGAGACAGAGTGGGGATTCCTAACTCTATACAAGCATAATGCATTTTTGTTGTTACAAAATATTAAAAGTTGTAGATGTTAATTAAAACACATCAGTGCATGACTCTGAAGCTTAGACAGCTCTGGCATGTCCATGGTTACTGAATCTCCTCCTTTGGGTAAGACCTCATCCGAGGAGAATTCTTGTCTGACTAAAACAAAAACCATGAGCATCAGCTAACCATGACCTCGGCTTCAGCACAGCGTGTTCAGTCTTAGGCCAAATGCAGTGTGTCTCAGCTGTCACTGTATACTCATGGGCGGATGTATGCAATCTATGCAAATGTACCTCTTCACCCATCCTAGGTACTCAGGCACACAAGACTGCAGATTCTCCACATCAAACAGTAAAACTGGAAGCAAGCATGCCTGGACATCCCACACACCACCCAGCTGTTCTTTTAGATGAGTTCCACTCAGCTCCCTGACAGAGCTTCACCTCGTGAGGAACTCTGCACTGCCTCCCTAGCCCAGCACAGACCTGGCCTACTCCCTAGATGCATCTATCATTTCCTTCTCCTAAGAGCCTCCTGTTCCTTCACACTTCCCTACCTTTTTACAATCATGCTGATTAAAATGGAGGGATCACCACCATCATCTATCCAAGCCACACAGGTCCTTCCTGGACTGTCCCAAAGGAATGAGATGGGATCTGCTTCTCTCAGTCCCCTGTTTCTGCTTTCTATTGACCCTACTAACAGTGGGATGTCCAGAAGTTATACCTCCCATAGCACAGTATAACCCTAAGTATTTTCAGGTAAGAACAAGTATCAATGTCATCCCACTGTGGTGACTGCTCTTAGAACACTGTCCCTAGCTGTTATAATGGAGAAGCAATCTAACGGGGTCAAAGTTAGCTACAGAGAATCCAAATTCAAGCCTACAACAGCTAGCTTTGAAATGTGGACTGGCCATCTCCTTAAGGAACCAACCAAGTAACAGCAGAGCTTTCCCACAGCATTTTGACAAAGTTTGTGAAATCTGTGAAGCAAAATAAGTCTCGGATGGATACAGACATAGTACTGAAAAAAATGTTCCAGCTCACTCTTCCCAAGTGAACCTCTTGACTAAGAATAACGTTTGTCTTCAGATAGAATGGCAGTCTCTTTCTTTGTGACCCCAAACTTATTTCTAATAATTTGGGTGCTCAGTCCAGGAATCTCACTCACCTGAAAGAGTGCCTCAGACCCCTCCTCTGGGAAACATATCCTACCAATCCTTTTTTTTTTTTTTAATGTTTTTGGGTCCTGGGCCTTTGGCATTCTCCAAATCAGCAAAAGAATCCAGGTTTGGAAGTCTCTGGTCAATACTAGGAGAGCCAGCCCAAGGAAAGTCCCAGGGGACCAGGACTGCTCTGTGCACAGGCCAAAGGGAAGAGATGCTGTGGGGACACCAATGCAGTCCTGTGGTTGTCAGGGTGTCCTAGAGCTGAGATGTGCCTTGAACATGAAACTCAATACAAGAACATCCCTGAAGAGGGTTGAGCACAAGGTAAGTCAGGATGGGAAGAGAAGTCTAGGTTATCTCCAGTTCCCTCAGAGACCTGGGAAACCTTGGGACAGATCTGGAGGAAGGAACACAGACAGCCTTGTGACATGGTTAGGTCTTACTGCCTTATATGATGCCATCCAGCCGCTACTTTTCTAATTGGGTAAAAGTACCAAAGGCTACTAACGTAGTAAATTAGGATTAACTACTTTAATTAGTTGGTTCCCAAAGGTATTAAATTCCTGCCTACATAGGCAGTCACAGACCCATCTGTTCTCAGCCCATATAACACTCAAGGCAGGTAAAGGAGGCAGGCCAAGCGACAGCTTGTGCCTGGGGGCAGAGGAAAAGCCAAGACACACGCAGATGAAGCTCACCTTGTCCACAGTTATAATACGGGCGAAGGACATTTATCGTGCTGACTTTTAGCTGATTGCAACAGTTATCAAAGAACATGTAAAGCAGACTGCAAGCTCATCACTCTGGAGACCAACAAAGAAGGCTCTTATGAGCCCAACAAGAGATGCTAAAGGGCTTTGATTTGGACATTTTAGAATCCTTTCAGACTGCAGTCAAGGACTTCCTTTTCTCCCTACATCTGACAGATGGAGTCTTTTAAATAGGCCCTCTGAAGGGGTACCCCAATACTGCCTCACCTGACATTCAAAATTCAGCTGCAAGACCAGATCATCTTAATCCCATAATGGAGGTTAGGATTACTTCTTTCAGATGAACAGGTATGAGAAGAACATGAGGTAAAATGGTCAAGTTTGGGGTAAAAAGATCCCAAGGAAGAGCTGTTTCTTTATTGACCAAAAGCCAGAGATGTCCTCTTGGTAGCTTCATGCCTGCTAGAGGCCAAAGAGCGCACAAGTGCTTTGGGAGCTCTCATCTCTGATCGTCCTACACGATTCTCATTACCTCTGTAGAAAAGCAGAATGTTAAAGCAGCAATAAGGGCTGTGAGAGGAAACCACTCCAGCTAGAGAGAATGGCCGTGTCTGACCTAACATTCAATGGGGCCAGGGAAATCTCCAGGCCAACAAACCAGCCCTAGGAAGGTGGGCTCACCTTAAACCATGCTAATGGAAAACCTACCTCAGGATTAGCTTCTTAGCTGGCATCTTAATGAGTTTCAAGAAAACAGTACTTTAAAGAAAAACAGAGGATAAATGCAAAAAACAAACAGAAAAAAAGAAAGAAAGCTGGACGGTGGTGGTACATCCCTTTAATCTCAGTGGGAAGCAGATCTGAGCTCAAGGCCAGGCTGGTCAACAGTGAGTTCCAAGACAGTCAGGGCTACCAGGAGGAACTCTTGTCTTGGAAAAAAAAAATAAAACCAAAACAAACAAGTAAACAAAAAGAAAAAAGAAAGAAAAGAAAAACAAAGGATTGATAAGAAATGTCAAATATGCATATTTTCAATCTAATCTTATAAAATTTGTGTTTTGGGGAAAGGAATTAAAATTCACCAGCAAAAGCTTTGTTCATACAAAGACCTAGAGCTCTATTCTAGGAATTGGATGCCCTGGAGCAGTGACCCTTCCCTGCTCCTCCAATTCCCCCAGCCAATTCTTTTCAGACTAGCCAACTGAGTAGAGTAAGAGGACAGGACAGGCAGCAGGGACAGGTGAGGCAGCACCTGAGTTAAGACTAAAAGCCAAGCTCACTTCCTGCCTCTGTGTGTTCCTCCAAGTGCACCCTCTGATCAAGAGTAAAGACTGAGAAGGTGCTCTTTGACCTCACCCATCAGGGGCATCACAACAAAAGCTGTTTCATCCCCCTAAGAGCAAGCACACGTCTGCTGGAGACGAGAACCCTGGAGGAGGAGGGACTCTGCTGACAGAATACAAAGTAGCACAGACATCTCCTAGAACTATCTGGCAACTTCTTTAAAAGGCAAACATACTTAATGTGTGTTCTTGTAACACATCTTGTAAATGCTGCCATTCAGAAATGAAAGTGTATCCACAGCAAGGCTTGTATTTTAGTCTTGTTCCTAACCTCAAACCTGAAAACAGCCCAGATGACCACTAAGAAAATGGATAAACAGTGGTAAAGCCACAGAGCAGGTGGCTGTGAGCAGGAAGCTGGTGTTCACCATGGACACAAAACACACAGCAGAACCCAGAGTCTGAGCGGAAAAGGAATCACTATCCACAAACATCACTGGTTCCGCAGAACTACAACTGATTCTCAAAGAGGCCCATCGTATCTGAGATATATTTCTGACTCACTGTGAGAAACAAATAACTTATTACAGAAACACATTGACTTAATAGTTACCGTGACTGTGAGCTGAGTTAGGAAAGTGAAATTTTTATTTTTTAATCTATCAAAAAGTAACAGAGTCACTCACCTATTCTTCCCTTCTTGTGAATGTGGCCAGGCATGATGCCAATTTTGCATTCTCCAGGCTGGAGGAAAGTAAATTGCAGTTTCAGAAAAGTTTCAAAGAAAATTCTAACTCCTAAGTCACATGTGCGCGTGTGCGCGCGCACACATACACACACACACACACACACACACACACACACACACACACACACACACACGAGCGCGAGCACTTTAATTGAAAGCCATAACCTCCTCACTTCCCTCCTTCCCTGCACTCACGTTGATGACGCCGGGGCAGTTTGGCCCGATTAGCCTCGTCTTTCCCTGGCGTGTCAGTTTGTGCTTGACCCGCACCATATCCTGCTGCGGAATACCTTCCGTAATGCACACAACCAAGGGAATCTCTGCGTCGATTGCTTCATTGATGGCGGCAGCAGCAAAAGGAGGAGGGACATAGATGACAGAAGCCGTTGCTCCTGTTTTCTCTTTGGCCTGAAACATTAATCACAACTGATTGAACCATAAATAAAATATATTCAACAGCCTAACTTAATTAATGTTTAGGAATGGTCACAGGCAGGCTATCCTCATTCCCCCATTCTGCAGTCCATGATGTAGTCAAAAAAAGAGCAGAATCCAAGCCAAGCCTCTCTGAATGCCATTGTGAATGTAAAGGTTCTGTACAGCTTACCTACAAAAGGACAGAATCTGAGAGCTCTGCCTGATTGCACCCGCGTCCCTCCTCCCTGGGGCTGTGCACAGCTTCACTCTTCCTCCCCTGACTCACGAGACCTATCCAGCTTCAAACTCTGTTTCTCCTTAGAAGAACCAGGGCCAGGGACCCCAAGTCTTCAGAATCTAGCCTTCAAACATCTATTTTAAATCTATGGTAAATATGACCAACGAACAGTAAGTGTTCCCTTTTATATAGATTTATTTTTAGTGTGTGTGTGTGTGTGTGTGTGTGTGTGTGTGTGTGCATGCACATGTGAGAGCTTACATTCATAAAGGTACTCTCTCTCAGAGGTCAGAAGATGTTGGATTTCTGGAACTTGAGCTATAGGCACTTGTCAGGAGTTCAGTGTGGGTGCTGGAAAATGCCCAACTTAGATCTTCTAGAAGACCAGCAAGTGCTCTCAAGCTCACTGCTGGGCCATTTCCCCAGCGCCTTAGTGGGGTGTTCCTACTTGACATTTCTTATTTAATACATACTTACTAGAATTCAGCAAACCAAACCAAGTGCATATACATACATGGCCACAGAGTAAGAATGTGGGTTAAACAAACATTAGGTTTAAATGTTGTCACCCACCACGATGCAAAACCTTACAGAATGTCAATCCGACCACTAGTCTCCATTTGGTCATAACTGATCTACATGTGGCCTTGCCCATCCATCTTCTGCTTCGTTTGGGGTTTGGATTTCTTTACTGTTATAGTTTTTCTAAGACATGGTCTTTCTATGTTGCCCAGATTGTTCTGTAACTCAGTATGTAGACCATGCTGTCCTGAACTCAAGAGATCCATCTACCTCTGCTGGAATTAGAGACCTGTACCACAAAGCCTGGCTTTCCATCCACCTTCCTGTGTGGCCACGCCTCCTACTCTAATGGAATTCCCATCACCACAGAGACTACAGGTGCTCTGACTGCAAGTGCAACTCCGTTCCACATCAGGCCTGGGAAGGCTCTGAGCAGGAACCATAAGGCTTCAAGGAGATTCCTAAACCATAATATTCCAATTTACAAACTAAGATTCTGAAGCCTTGGGGAGGGGCACATGAGGCCTCGCCCTGACCTAAAGACTAACAGCAGTTAATGTTTGTTGCAGGAATGGCTGTCATTTTCTTCAGTGCTATAGCCACTGATAAGTTACCATTGCCTCCAACCCAGGTACAGAAAAGCAACTCCAATTAAACTAAGTGGGCCCCACACAAGAAGACTCAAAGTAGGAAGGCCAGTCCTTGGGAAGAAAGAAGGGCTCTGTCCAGTGAGAAAGAAGATGAGAATGACAAGCATATATTACACACATATACACACACATTTATGTATCTCTGTGTGTGTATATGTGTGTGTGTGTGTGTATGTATATATATATATATATATATATATATATATATATATATATATACATACACACACACATATATATATGTATATATATACATGTACATATATAAGATACTGCCAAAAAATAAGCTATGATCAAGAAATAGTAAATACCACAGGTATAGTAGTGTATGCCTTTAATGCCAGCAGACCAGAGGCAGGCAGATTTCTGAGTTTAAGGCCAGCCAAGGCTACCTATAGACTCTGTCTCAAAACAAACCACCAAACAAAATATAGTAAATTATCACACTAAATCACATAGCCAGGAAATAGCAGAGCCAATATTTAATCCTGAGTATATCTGACTCCAAAGTGTCTGCTCGGTGCAGCAAAGCAGATGATTCTCCATAATCAAAATGTTTTTGAGCCGGGCGTGGTGGGGTACGCCTTTAATCCCAGCACTTGGGAGGCAGAGGATTTCTTAGTTCAAGGCCAGCCTGGTCTACAAAGTGAGTTCCAGGACAGCCAGGGCTATAAAGAGAAACCCTGTCTCGAAAAACCAAAAAAAAAAAAAAAAAATGTTTTTGGAAGGTTGTACCAAGGGATTTTATACAAAACATAACTACAGAATTACAGACTGTATAGGCACACATAGAAGAAAGACCAGTTTCTTCAAGAATCACCCTGAATGAGTCCATGCTCCCAGAGACTGAGGTTTTGACCATGTCCCCAATAAACAGAATCACTTCAACAGTGTCCAAAGAGCAGTCAAGGGGCACTGATAGTTACCTATAAATGACATGAAGGATTAGAAGTCCTTTATTTTAACTCTTTCACAATGGAATGACAGGCCTGTTGGGTGGCATATGCCTATAATCCCAGCACTCAGGACTCAGATACAAATAAGAACAATGGTTCTCCACCTGGGGGGTTACTATCCCTTTCACAGGGGTTGTCTTAAGGCTATCGAAAGCACAGATATTTGCATCACAATTCATAAAAGTAGCCAAATTATAGTTCTGAAGAAGCAAGGAAAATGAATTTGTGGCTAGGGTCACCACAACATGAGGAACTGTATTAAAGGGTCACAGCATTAGGAAGGTGGAGAACCACTGGACTGGAGGATCATGGGTTCCAGACTATATTGGGCTAATGAGAAGACCTAGTGGGGCAGGGAGAGCAACAATAAAAGGGAATTAAGCAAAGGATGGAAATCAAAGCCAGAGACAACCAGATCACAGGCACACAACGTTTCACTGAAAATACAGTCCCTACATTCTCCTATCTTATGGCTACAAACACTTCCAGACACTGGCAGCAAGTACTGTACACAGGGTAGTCAGACTACACAATTGCTACATCCACTCCAGTAGTGACCCGCCTGACAGGCTGGAAGTCTGGGCGAGGTCCCGAGGCGAAAAGTTCACGGAAACTTAGTCTCCTGGAATCATGGCATCCTGTATAAAGAATGCTCCAATGTCCTTGCTTTAGTTGGTAAACGGATCTGTGTGCTTTCCCTTAATATTGCTTCATTATAAGTGCTTCTAAGGATTGAATTTTTGACATATAGCTAAGTTAGATTCTCGATAGTCCTTGATCTGACCCTGGTCATGGATAGCCAAGTCACCGCCCTACATAGGAATTTACCACTATCTAGGAATAAGGAAGTTTGTGACCTGAGGAGGAACCAGACTAGATAGTTAGAACTATAGCTGAGTTATACCCAGATACAAGTATTTACCATAGCCTAGGGGGGAGGTAGACTATGCAATAGGCTACAATAGGAACTATGGCTTCTAAGATTAAGTGGACCTTAGGTGGAGCTGTTTTTGATCCCAGATGTTAACATGGAATTTTATCCCAGTTGGTTCCTGCTAGTCCTTCTGTGTTTGCATTCCTCTGTCTTATGTAAGAATCCTGTAACCTCTAGTAACCTCTTTGTATCTTTCTGGTGTGTCACCTAACTTCCCTATTTTCTTCTGTATAAAAAGTCTGATGCTTGATTTGACAAATTACACTCAGATCCACACTCCTTTGTGTCGCTCCGGTTTGTCACCCCACTTTTGCCGACTCCATGCCCATCTGTCCGAACCCCTGATTCCCACGGATTGAGGGGGGCCGACTAGGCCCGGTCCATGGCACACAATCAATATGATTATTCACTCCGAAAGTTCTTTGTAAAAGATGAATGGGAAAGTAAGGAACAATATTTGTCAAGGAACTTAGGATATCCAAATTTCACATCTGCCTGGGTCACAATGAATAACATATGAACTGATTCAACAAAACTATTGGTTTACAAAGCCTAAAAACTGAAAGGGAAAAAAAAGACTGATTCACGTAAAAACCTATATTTGTAATTTTTATATTTTAAACTTCCTGAAAAAAAAAATCACTTTAAAGAAATCAGCAACTGGTGAAGAAAGCAGACCCCACAATGTTATCTGAATAGTGTCTGACGGCACAGGGCAGTCCAAGCCTGCCATGTCTCAGGTGGGAGACCTCAGACAGACAGACAGGTCCCTCAGCCTCTGGATCAGCAGCATCCCGGTCTGCCATAAGGGCGCCTGCTGTATGTGTACGTAAGGCCTGGCTGGAGCACTGTGCATGAAGCACCAACACCACTCCTGCCTGACAGTCCACTCGGAAACAGGGGCTTCTGCAACTGCTGCTGACACCTGTACCACGGCTCTGGAAGGAAGGCAGTGAAGCGGTCAGGAGCCAGACAGAAGCCAGACCACGGAGCTTCCTTTAACAGATGACGAACATCTTTTGCAAAACTCACTATTGGATTTTACCACAATCCCAATTTCTCTTGGTCACTGGATATCCAGATAGAAAGGCAAAAAGCACGCAGTTAAGACCTCCTCCACCCAGAGGATGCCTGTCTCTGCCCTGCTGCTTCCTCTCAGAAGCCGTTACTTACTTCCTTCACAGTATTAAAGACGGGCAAGCCCAGGTGCTTCTGGCCACCCTTCCCCGGAGTGGTTCCTCCCACGAGCTTGGTGCCGTAGTCCAAAGCCTGCTGGCTGTGAAAGGTACCCTGTGAGGAAAAAGCACAAGAACCATGAAAGAGGCAGACAGAGACAGCTGAGAAGCAAAGGCACGCTCAGCGACATGGGGGAAGAAATCCAGGCATGTTAGGTGCTCCCAGGCAAGAGCCCCAGCCAAGCCCTTTCACGCACTCAGTAAACAGCTGCCAACCCTCCAGTAAAGCCAGCTTCCACAAAGCCAGAGAAGCGGCTGGAAGGGTCCTTTGCCGTCCCCTGCTGTAACTGGCTGCTGATCTGGAACACTCTGTTACTTGTTTACAAGGCCATCCCATTTTTCCTTTCCTCATTTTCTTGCACCCCACTTTGTCCAACTGCACACCCATGATGGATCATTATATTTATCCAACCCTGGCTCTTTCCCACACATACACATATATATATTATAACTTGGTTTACTCTAACTCACCACTGCCTGCTTGCATTCTGTATAAATACAAAATGTTGTACAACAGATTATAATGAGACACACAGACCCCAGAAATAAATCTAAAAAGCAAATACAAGTCTTGCCCTCTCCAGGGATTCCTCTTCAATGACAACTATCTAACTTTTTCTAAGCTGAGAAATACTGAAGTTTACCATCTCATTCCTCAGAAAGAAAACTGGGGTGCCTGTATTTCTCATCATATGCCAACTTAACAGAGGATTCCTGGTGAGCAGAATGGTTGGAAAGAGGGAAAGAAGACTCATGACAGTTTTACTGCAGAATCAAATCGTAGGTACATTTCAACTATGCAAATTCTATGTCAGAAGTGGGGAGAGGAGAGGTGTGAAGAGAAGAGAAGGAGAAGCAGTTCAAATACTCATGGGCAAGTTTGCCCTCTGGCTCCTTCAGAGACAGGGACACAGTGGGAGGTCCCGGGCTGATTCACCTGCCTACACTTTCCAGGAGCATCTAGTCTATTTGCCTAGTGTTCAAAGGAATAGTAGTCTGTTGGAGGAAAACCAGGAATCTTGTGCTTGCTGAAAGACAGTGTCTCTGACACTGTCACTCCTGTGTATTCTCAAGGTAAGTTTAAACACAATGTCCATTTTACAGGATTACCACTCTATCTGACTTCTTCCTGACACAAAGCCCCTTTCTGTGAGGTATAGTTCTGTGTCATCAGGTATTACTATTTTTGTGTTACTAAAAATAGAAGTCACACTTTTACATCTATAGTCTTCACTTCAAATAAAAATGTAGATGCACATACCTGCTTGCCTGTGAAACCCTGGCAAATAATCTTCGTATTTTTATCAATATAGATATGTTTCCGAGAGGCTGTGTAAGACCCGTGTCGTATCCCATTCTGTTGCACTGAGAAGTAAAGAAAATATGACAACATTATAATCTCGCCACATTTCTGAACCATGAATTAAATTTAATGACCCAATTTTTTTTTTTTTTTAAAGATTTATTTTATTTCATTATATGTAAGTACACTGTAGCTGTCCTCAGACACTCCAGAAGAGGGAGCCAGATCTCGTTACGGATGGTTGTGAGCCACCATGTGGTTGCTGGGATTTGAACTTATCACCTTTGGAAGAGCAGTCGGGTGCTCTTACCGGCTGAGCCATCTCACCAGCCCAATGACCCAATTTTTAAAAACACAAGTCTTCTAATCTAAGAGCAATGCTATGATCACAGCCAACTTAAAACCACATCTTAAATGAAACAGGTAAATTCGGGCACAAACTAGGAAAACAAACACAAGGAGCCTGCTCTCGCCCAGGACTTTCTTTGTTACCTTGAACACAATCTTCTAGCACTATCTGAACTGGGG
>CACVCL010023110.1:0-24545 GCA_902729485.2 Mus minutoides
AACCAGCCCTGATGGTGTGAGATCAGGAAAGTTGGCCCATCCCCTAACTGGCTGAAACAGTTAGCAGAGTGTGCCCTGCACCTTTACTGGGCAGCACAGAGGAGGTGACTCTGGAGGCTTAGGTGCAGGAGCCAGCCCCAAAGATATGAGAGTAGGAGAACTGTCCCTGTTTTCTGCTGGTGGCGGCAGTAGGTGGGTTGGCCAGAGCAGTACTGGACAGCTCAGCCTGGTGGTGGCAGATATGGGAGAACTGGCATGCTGACCAGCTCAGCTATGACCCAGGTCCAGATCCAGGAATTTAAGTTGACCCACCCTAAAATCTATATCATCTGAAATGATTGGGATGAGTGACCCAGTCCTGCTGTTCCAAAGCTGCAGGATGTCCATGATACAGGGCAACAACAGGATAACTGGAAGAGTACCAGTAAGAATACAACATTGATGGTTTCACAGAAGCTAAAGGCCTCAAATCAGATCAAATGACTCACTGCAATTAGTATTTGCAAATGAAGATGTATGGACAGAGGGGTATACTATAGGACATACCATGACACACTACAACTTCAAGGACAAGATGTTTTCTATACTTTGTGTTTTATTGGGCTTTGCAAAGGTGGAGGGTGCATAGGAAGGGACAGGGGATGTGTATGACTGGAGTGCATGATGTGAAACTTACAAAGAATCAATGAAAAGTTCAAGTAAAAATGGGAAAGGGAGGAAGATCTGCACATTCCATAAAATAGTCCAAGGTAATTTTCAAGTCAGCATGAAAGGACAGAAAGGGAACTCTGGAAATGAGAAAAACAACTGAGAATCATGGTCCCTCCTATGAGTTCAGGATCACTTATCAAACGGTGGCAACAGAAAAGTTTTTGGATCAATTTCCATAGCAAGTTCGCTTTTTAAAGGGTCAACTTAAGGAAAAACGTGACATGATTTTCTACAGTGAGAACGCACAAGAAACTTGTAATACATACACACACTCATGCAATCTGTACCCTCCAGACCAGCTGAAGTCATTAAGAAACCATTACAGGGAATGACAGAACTGTACAAATGCTAATTTTACAATCTCAGGTGCAGTGTCAGAATCCATGCATTCACTGGAAAATAAATAACTGATTAGAAATGACAGAGTAAATAAATAGAGTGATAATAACTAAACTGAAATATATAAATAATTACAAAAATTTAAAAGCTTGAGAATAATAAATTGTATCCTTCCTACAAAAAAGTCAGGGTGGCTGAGGAGTAAAGCAAAAATAAAAGAACAAGATTCTAAAAACAGTAGTTCACAAGCATCCCTGAAATGATTAAAACTGTGTATCTGAAATGATACACTCAAGAGTATACCACACATTAATAATTATAATTGCACATGTACTAAGATTATTAGGGTTTATGTAAAACAAAAAGGCATTTGTCATCCACTGGCTATGATGAAGGGAGGATCAAGATAGTTTTAAGGGAAAATAATGCCATTAGCATGGATATGAGTGTCAAATACTTAGTCCATACACTGTTAATTGTGGACAGAAAACAAAGCATTGTTTACATATTCAAACAAAGAAAATGCTAGCCAAGGGTTTTACACAGAGAAAATTGGACTGTCAAGTGTAAAAACTGAATCGACTAGTAGTTACTGACTCACATGTTTGTTAATATTGCTTCCCTGATACATGATGAAGAATTAACTAGGTAATGAGTTTGGGCAAAGAAAATGACCAAGAAATGTGTCTATAAACTGTAATGATCACTAAACCTGTACTTAATTGGAAAAGTAAGAACAAATCTCTATCAAGAGAAAACAGTTCGCTAAGGGTTGTGTTCATTCAATATAGATATTGATATCCTATATTTAGGGAAGAAGCTTTTAACATTTTTTGATCCATTTGTGATAGAATTAGCAGTGTGTGGACCAAGTATGTGACACTTGTATCCATAAACGGTCATAAACCAGCTTGTATTACAGTCATTTGAACTTGAAAAAGGTTTATTCTCACTGACAACTACCTACTGTCAAAATAGGTTTCAAAATAAAAATAAGTACAGAGATGGTTAGAAGCAAACACTAGAGAGTCTCTATATTTTCATAATGTATATTCTTTTTATGTGAAGACGAAAGCAATTTTTTGGCTACCAGGTGCTCATTGCACTTGTGTAAAGAACAGAAGTCACTGGCTGGACCTGGATCTGGAACATCTATGACGTCATCTCTTCTTAGTTTGTCACATGTCCTCCTAGTCAATCTTGTCCCAGGTTAAGTGTTCCTGTCCCAACAACAATGTGAAGGTTTTAGAAGTGGAGTAAATGAGATCCTATGAAAAACATCCTTTTACACTGTGATATTTTTATTCAAATATATTTTGGCAACCTTTATTGTGTAAAGGAATATTTCAAAAGTAAAAAGGCTTAAAGTGTTAATCCAGTCCAATATAGCTAATGTTTTTAGAACTGATAATGACCCTGTAGACATCACTACAAAGACCTTGCAAAAGATGCTCTTATTGTAATTCCATATGCAATCCTGTAGGAGTAGACATGTTCACCTGCAGAATATGCATTTTTCTAGTCTTGTCTACATATTTGATATTTTTTTCGACCATTTTAATGATTCCTTTATGCATTTGGTTGACTATTTAAAATCCATTTTTATGTTTCTTTTCATGTGTTCAGAATTGTGAAAAATATTATACCACAAATTCAATGTCTTAAAATGGGTTTAAATGTCTGTTAGTCTTTTCCTTAAGTATTTTTTAAATGATACTTTTTCCTGAATTTTATTATATATTTGTTGATGACTAAAATTTGAAATACAGTGAACTTCTCATGGGGATATGCTTATCAAGCCACTTTGTAAATTTGCTTGGTGTGTGCTGAGTCACCGGGAGCTTTTGTGTTGTGTTCATACACTTTCCTGTCATTTACCATTTGCTTCCTGCTTTACAAGACAGGCAAGGCAAGTAACTGCTGGGGACTGATGGGAAATGGGAAATGCTTTCAATATAATCTAATTAAATTATCCCTGATTACTGCAAAGAGTTGCATTTTAATTCCTCATTTGCAAGAATGTTTAGAATGAATAGATTCTATGATGATCATATGTTTCTATTTAGCTGTTACTATAGTGATTGTTACTATCATTTTTAAGCTATTTTTTTTCTTTCTGGACAAAATGCACTTTAATGTGAAGTTAAATTAGATTGTATTTGACTGGCAAATATTTTTCTTGGAAATTTTTATTTGATTTTATGAATCACTGGCTTATAACATGAAGACTGGATTCTGGTATAGAGTATGTTGGGAGTAGAGTGGGTTTAATGGTACCCACAAAGGGAAATGCCCTATTCCTATTACCTCGAAGCTGTATCTGCAGGTTTATGTGGGAAAGGGTCTTTGAAGGTATCTGGACGATACTGAGATAAATAATTCTAGACTGAATGTGAACTCCAGGACAATGACAACTGACTTTAGAAGAGAAAGTGGGTGATTTGAACCAGTAACAGGGAAGATGCATGTGAAAATAGAAGTATGAATTGATTGATACTGCTATGGATAATGAATTCCTAAAAATATGAAACTAGAAAGAAAAGTAGGTTTCTCTTTAGAGACTTAGAAGGAAGAATGGTGCATCTGGTACTTGATTGTGGACATACAACCCCGATAATTGTACTATTAGATTCTAAGTGTTTTAAAGAACCAAACTTGTAGTCATTGATTAACTAATCCTAAAACATTGACACAATTTTGCTTCTTCAGTATCAAAGAAAATTAAGAAGTCGTGTGGCAGCAAAACAGAATGATTCTTTTACTATCATCAAAACAACTACAAAAACAGAACAAACAACAGCAAACCAAATAAAATTGCAAAAACTTCTCATCAGAAAATATCAAGGCTTGAATGCAGTGGCATCATACTACTTAAAGATTAAAAGAAAATAACTCTTTTTGTGTTTGTTTGTTTCTTTGTTTGTTTCAAGATAGGGTGTCTCTGTGTAGCCATGGCTGTCCTGGAACACACTCTGTAGACCAGGATTGCTTCAAACTCAGAAATCTGCATGCCTCTGCCACCCAAGTGCTGGGATTAAAGGCATGCACCACCACTGCCCAGCAAAAAAATAACTCTTGATGCCGTGCCTTGCATTCATTTAATAGCTTTAATAAACAAAGAATGAATCTGCAGATAAACAAAGTAGACTAATAAATTTTTTTTCAAATGAAACGCTGTCCAATTATGAAACATTGGTCAAAAAGAGAAAATACAGCAAATAAAAAGAGAGATATGTGTAATGATCTCTTTATCTTCTCTTGGTCTTTCAAATCAGACTTTTTGAGCAAAAGCTTTAACAGGAATTTTTATAATTAAGTAACACACAATAAGAATAATAACAGGAAAGACTGAAAAATATTTAAAAATTCTAAAAAGTATATTTAAGCACCAAAATAATAATAATCATCATACTAAATATACATGATACATATGTAATTTATATAAACTATATTTGAAAGATAGAATTTGGAAAAAAACCCAAACAACACAATTAAAAAATGGAATACATATTTAAACAGACAATTTTCAGTAGAGAAAGTACAAATGATGGAGAATTATTTAAAAAAATATTGAACATCCTTAGCCATCAGTCAAATGCAAATTAAAATTACCTTGAAATTCCATCTCACACCTGTCAGAAAGATTAATCTCAATGACACAAGTAACAGTTCATGATGGCAAGAATGTAGTACTAAAGGAACACTCTTCCATTGTTGGTGGGAGTATAAAGTTTTACAGCCAATATGGACTATCAACATGGTGGTTCCTCATAGTGATGAAGTGATCTATCTCAAGATCCAGCTATACCATACTCAGACATATACCCAAAGGATGCTTCATCCTACCACAAAACACCTTTCAGCCATGTTCATTGGTGCTCTATTCATAATCGCTAGAAATTGAAAACAAATCTTATATCCTAGGTCTCTCAGAGACCAGTCCACAAAGGAGAGCATGTGGGCCACGGAAGCAACAGAGCTTCTTGGACAGGGACCCTCTGGGTCTTCATCTTCAGCCAAGAGGCAGAGCTTAGCTCCAGACCTCTGTGCACCTTCCCTGACAGAGGAGAGCTTACCTGCAGAGAGTGCTCTGACCACTGGGACTCAGGAGAGAGTTGGACTCCCAGGAGTGCTGAGAGAGGCTTACAAAATCACAGGAGGAACAAGCTCCAGCAAGAGACAACTAGAACATCTATCACCAGAAATTAGCAGATGGCAAAAGGCAAATGTAAGAATATTACTAACAGACACCAAGACCATTCTGCAACATCAGAACACAGTACACCCACCACAGCGAGTCCTAGATACCCCAACACACCCGAAAAGCAAGATACAGATTTAAAATCATATCTTATGATACTGGTCAAGGATTTTAAGAAGAACATTAATAACTCACTTAAAGAAATAAAGACGAACAATGCTAAAAAGGTAAAAGTCCTTAAAGAGGAAACACAAAGCATTCCTTAAAGAACTACAGGAAAACACAAACAAACAGGTGGTGGAATTGAACAAAACCATCCAAGATCTAAATTTGGAAGTAGAAACAATAAACAAAACCCAAAGGGAGACAACTCTGGCGATAGAAATCCCAGGAAAGAAATCAGGAAGCATAGATGCAAGCATCAGAAACAGAATACAAAAGATGGAAGAGAGGATCTCTGGTGCAGAAGATTCTATAAAAACATGGACACAACAATCAAAGAAAATGAAAAATGCAAAAAGATCCTAACCCAAAACATCCAGGAAATCCAGGACACAATGAGAAGACCAAACCTAAGGATAATAGGTATAGATGAGAATGAAGATTTTCAACTTAAAGGGACAGTAAATATATTCAACAAAACTATAGAAGAAAACTTCCCTAAAATAAAGAGATGCCCATTAACATTCAAGAAGCCTACAGAACTCCAAATAGACTAGACCAGAAAAGAAATTCATCCTGACACATAATAATCAGAACAACAAATGCACTAAGTAGAGAATATTAAAAGCAGTAAGGGACAAATGTCAAGTAACATATAAAGGTAGACCTATTAGAATTACACCAGACTTCTTACCAGAGATGGTGAAAGGCAGAAGATCCTGGACAGAGGTTATACAGACCCTAAGAGAACACAAATGCCAGCCCAGGCTACTATACCTAGCAAAACTCTCAATTACCATAGCAGGAAAAACCAAAGTATTCAATGACAAAACCAAATTCACACAATATCTTTCCAGGAATCTAGACCTTCAAAGGATAATAAAGAGAAACCTCCGAACACAAAAAGGCAAATTAGGCCCTAGAAAAAGTAAGAAACTTATTTTTTAATAAACCTAAAAGAAGATAGCCAGAAGAACAGAATCCCAACTCTAACAACAACAACAACAACAACAACAACAAAACAAAAACAAAACAAAACAAAACAAACCCAGGAAACAACAATTACTTTTCCTTAACAAAAAGAACTCAAGAAGCTGGACTCCAGAAAATCAAATAACCCTATTAAAAAATGGAGTACAGAGGTAAACAAAGAATTCTCAACTGAGAAATGCTGAATGGGTAAGAAACACCTGAAAAAATGTCCAACATCCTTAATCATCAGGGAAATTCAAAAAAAAAAAAAAAAAAAAAAAAAAAAAAACCCTGAGATTCCACCTCATACCAGGCAGAATGGCTAAGATCAAAAATTCAGGTGACAGCATATGCTAGAGAGGATGTGGAGAAAAAGGAACACTCCTCCATTACTGGTGGGATGGCAAGCTGGTAAAACTACTTTGGAAATCAGTCTGGCAGTTTCTCAGAAAATTGGACATAGTACTACCAGAAAATCCAGCAATACCTGTCCTGGGCATATACCCAGAAGATGTTCCAACTTGTAATAAGGACACATGTTCCACTATGTTCATAGCAGCCTTATGTAAAATAGCCAGAAGCTGGAAAGAACCCAGATGTCCCTCAACAGAGGAATGGATACAAAAAAATGAAGTGCATTTACACAATGGAGTCCTACTCTGCTATTAAAAACAGTGAATTTATGAAATTCTTAGGTAAATGGATGGATATGGAGGATATAATCCTGAGTGAGGTATCCCAATCATAAAAGAACACACATGATATACACTCACTGATAAGTGGATATTAGCTCAGAAACTTAGAATACCCAAGATACAATTTGCAAAACACATGAAACTTAAGATGAAGAAAGACCAAAGTGTGGATACTTCATTCCTTCTTAGAATGGGGAACAAAATACCTATGGAAGGAGTTACAGAAACAAAGTTTGGAGCTAAGATGGAAGGAAGGACCATCCCAAGACTGCCCCACCCAGGGATCTATCCCATAAACAATCACCAAATATTGACACTATTGCATATGCCAGCAAGATTTTGCTGACAGGACCCTGATATTGCTATCTCTTATGAGGCTATGCCAGTGACTGTAAAATATAGAAATGGATGCTCACAGTCATCTATTGGATGGAATACAGGGTGCCCAATGAAGGAGCTAGAGAAATTACCCAAGGAGCTGAAGGGGTCTGCAACCCTACAAGAGGAACAACAATATGGACTAACCAGCACCTCCCCCCGCCCCCCCCCACCAGAGCTTGTTTCTCTAGTTGCATATGTAGCAGAAGATGGCTTAGTTGGCCATCACTGGGATAAGAGGCCCTTGGTCTTGCAAAGATTATATGCCCTAGTACAGGGGAATGCTAGGGCAAGAAGTGGGAGTGGATTGGTTGGGGAGCAGGGTAGGGGGAGGGTATAGAATCCTTTCGGGGTTAGCATTTAAAATTCAAATGAAGAAAATATCTAATAAAAAAATAAAAATAAATAAATTGAAAACAACCTAGATTTCCCTCCATAGAATAATAGATAAAGAAAATGTAGTACACTTACAGGATGGATTATTACTCAGCTGTAGAAAACAAATGACATCATGAAATTTGCAGGTAAATGAGTAGAAGTAAAAAAAAAAAAAAATGTATCCTGAGTAAGGTAACCCAGACTCAGAAAAGTAAATATCATATGCATTCATTTACATGTGGATATTAGCCATTAAGTAAATGATAACCAGGGTACAATCTGTAGACACAGAGCAGTTAGGTTCAGATGAAGAGTGTCAGGGAGTCATATGGATCTTCCTTTGAAAGGGGAAATAGAATAGTTTTCTGGGTGGACTGTATAGACACAGGGGAATCAGGTAAGAAAGGGGAAGAGAAATGGCTTTTAAGAAGAGAATATGAGCAGAGATAGCTAGAATAATTTGAGTGTCATTTGAGGCATGGTATTGAAACCTAGTGCAATGGAAACATCCTAAAATATATGAAGGCAACCCTAATGAAATCTCTAAATAATGAGGTAATTTCCAAAATGTCTATCTCTTGTCATCAAATGAAGCTTCCAGTACTAAGGTTGTTAACATCCAATAGAGTTGTTCCAAGTGGCGTCACAGAAATCCTCATTCAACCCAAGCTGATGCTAAAACAACAGATTGTTTTCCAAAAACTGATAGCAAGGCCCCATTGCTTAACACAACACCCATACCTCTATCAAGATGCTGAGCTGGTGCTTATGTAAAATCTTCACCCCTGTGTTCCAAGGTCTTTTGGTGTGAGAAGGGACTTTGTAGGGTATTAAAACTGTAAATTACACACCAACTCATCCACAAAGCCTTTGATCTACAATGTGTCCTGCCAGCCAAATATTCTAAGTCAATTGTGGCTAAAAGCTTATAAGAACAAATCACCTATGTCTGATTTAATATAAGGCCCATTCCAGAAGGCAAAACTCATATCAAACCCTGCTTGTTTGACCATAAACTAGACACTAGAATGTCTAGAGATGTTGAGTAAAATCAAATAAATAACAATGAAATAACTCCTAATGAATGATATTGGTGTGATGGCTTTTGTTTTATCTTATTGTATTTTGCTTTGTTATGTTTTCTCCTAGAAGGCTGTTCTTCTCTAATGAGTGACAAAAGGGAGTGAGTCTCAATGGCAGAGATAGGGAACCTGCTGGAAAGAGTAGAAGAAGGGGAAACTATAATCAGAATATGTTGTGTGAAAAAAGAAACAATTTTTAGTAAAAGAAGGAAAAGACAGGTATTGGTAGATTTAAAGCTATGATACAACTGGATGCTTCTTAACCCAATCACAAAAGAACTCACATAACATGTACTCACTGATATGTGGATACTAGCCCAGAAGCCTAGACTACCCAAGATACAACTTACTAAACACATGAATCTCAAGAAGAATGAAGTTCAAAATGTGGTCTCGGTGCCCGTTCCTAGAATTAAGAACAAAGCACACACTGAAGGAGTTACAGAGATCATGTGTGAAGCTGAATCAAAAGGATGGACCAACCAGTGACAGCGGCTGCCAGGGATCCCTCCCATAATCAGCCACCAAAATAAACACTATAGCATATGCCAGCAAGATAATGCTGAAAGGGACCTGATATAGCTGTCTTGTGGGAGGCTATANTGAGGAACCGCCAGACTGATTTCCAGAGTGGTTGAACAAGCTTGCAGTCCCACCAACAGTGGAGGAGTGTTCCCCTTTCTCCACATCCACGCCAGCATCTGCTGTCACCTGATTTTTTGATCTTAGCCATTCTTACTGGTGTGAGGTGGAATCTCAGGGTTGTTTTGATTTGCATTTCCCTGAAGATTAAGGATGTTGACCATTTTTTCAGGTGCTTCTCAGCCATTCGGTATTCCTCAGTTGAGAATTCTTTGTTTAACTCTGTGCCCCACTTTTTAATGGGGATATTTGATTTTCTGGTGTCCACCTTCTTGAGTTCACAAAGCCTGTTTCTAATGTTTGAGACTTCAATATCCATATCTTTTCAAATTTTTAATTGAGAAAACTTGTCTGATACAATATAATCTGATTTTAGCCCCTTTCCCCCAACTCCTCCCAAACCTCCCTACTCCCCAACTTATCCTAATCCAGAGGCTTCCTTTTTCTTTCTGATTGGGATACAGACACCTAAAACACAACAATAATAGAATAGCATAAAAATATACAATTGAAGCCAAACAAAACAGAGTAGGATGAAGCAAACTAACAGAAGAAAATGTTACATTTTTTTCTTAACTCTGCATGGTGGACAATTTAGCATTTCGATTTCTCAAACATTTAAGTCAAATCCTGTGAGGTCTCTCCTAATTTATATAAAACCTGAAAATTGGAGAGATAAGTTCATATACACATATTATTGGAAATCCTAGTTTATTTTTGTATATTGTTGATTGTATATGTTTTTCTAATCATCACATAACTGTGAAGAGATTCACAATATTTCTTCTTATATGTTTAAAAACACTTCATTTAATCTCATACTTGTTAGTATATTCACAAAATACTATGGGAATGTGTTAGGGGCTCATGGCATGATGTAGAATACATGTGATGGTAGCACAGCATAACTCCCATCAACAACTATATCTTAACTATCAGTCAAACAACAAGACATAAAATTAGCAGAGAGCAGGGATTGACGATGGTTCAGCAGTTAAGAGTGCTTGGAGTTTGAATCCCAGTACCAATGTATCACACCATGCATTCTTATGGATACCTATAACCTCAGCTCACAGGGAGGGGCAACAGATAGGAGGATTGCTAGGTTGTCTGGCTTCCATCTTACCAAGAGAAAAAGAGGCTCATGTTCATGTAGAGAACATGCCTCAAAGAAATAGGTGGAAAATAATAGAAGAGCACTCCAGTGATCTTCCCTGTCTTCTGCATGTGAAGAGGCACACAAACACACACACACACACACACACACACACACACACACACACACACTCATCATACATTCACACACCACCTACATAAATCAAAGAACATTTCTACACACTCTTAATTGAGAACATGAAATCAATATTGATTGGGAATTCTACCCAGTGAATGACAGTTTGCACACATGCCCAGAGAACATATACTAGAAGATACTATGTCCTGGATCATAATACAAACTTCAACCAGTATAAGTAAAAATTCAATAAAAAGTGTTTACTAAGCACCACAGAAGCAAAACTAGAAATTAGTAAACAGGAAAATCACCTGTGGACTTCTTAAATAATTCACAAGTTAATTATAAAACAGCAAAAGAATTTTAAAACTCTGTTGCACTGAATATAAATGAAAACACAGTTTATCAAAAGGCATATGATCAGCTTAAAAAACAAGTGCTGAGAAGAAAATTCACGGCACAACATGCACATACTAGAAAATATGAAAGACTGGTATGGAAATAGCTTGGTACAATTGCTTTGGAAACTTATCCAGCAGTCTTACAAAGCTGAAATCTCACATATTTCCTAAGCAGCAATTCTATTCTTGGATGGAACTGTGTATAACAGTAGCCAAGTTCATAAATGCAGGTGTCTGGCATGTACCCACTTCCTGACTCGCAGAAGCCGTTGTTTTCTCTAAAGTTGGAAAGGGCAAGAATTTTTTTTTTTTTTTGAGAACTCAGTCAGAAGGAATCAGCTTCAGTGTGAAGACTGTCCTTGTGACCTAAGCCTCTTTCTGACTGCACATCTCCTAGCAGCTACAGTAAAGGTTAGAACACTACCAGAATTTTATTCATTTCAGATCTGTGTTCCTGTGATTTTGCTTGTATGTCTTCAGGTGTGCATGTAAAATGCATAGCTATAGAGACAAGGACAGAAATATAAGACAAAGATTTGTACTCAGGACATCCAAAGATTCCTGAAACATTACATGGTACCATGTACTTTCCTATCCATATACACTTATTCTAAATTATAAATTATGTATAGCATAATATTAACAATAACAACTGAAGCAAAGTATGACAAGTATAAGGATTTGTTATAAGTTGCTTATTTTTTCTTTATTCCCTGTACTTTCCATCTACTATTTCCTGACCCTAGATGATCTGAGTTACCAAAGCCCAGTAAAGACAGACTATGTATAATTATTGCCTTCAGTTTATTTAAAAAATAAACACATGAAACAGGTAGAAACTTAGGACATTTTAGCATACAGAAGGGAAACATATATCAAATAATAAGCAAACATGAAGTAGGAAGGCTCACTCCCACCATGCCTTCACCTCTGCTGCAACATGAGCATCTCTCATCTGGGATATTTCTTCTTGCAGCCAATGACTATTAACATAGGGACCCACAACTATAGAATAGGAGCCTGTAGATTGCACTTCTCAGCCCTAAACAGGATATCTATGTGACATTTCTTCCTTCAAGAGATGAGGGACTATTTTAGAAGAGGCAGAGAAGGATAACAGGGAAACAATGTTTTTGAGACATGATTTTGCAGTTGCATAGACAAACTCATATCTGTTACGAAAGCAGGCATAATACATTTGCAAGATTAAGTCAGAAAAAAAAAATCCAAGTATGGTGGGATTTAAATCCCACCTTTAGCTGAGGAGTTATGGTTACTGATGATGGTTGAGAGAGGGAGAGTCAGTTTTCTGCAGGGATGCATCCCCTGACAAGCTACTCAGACACATATTTGCAGGATGGAGTAGGATCAGTGGATTAAAAACAAAAAGCAAACAAACAAACCAACAATAACATCAACAAAATATCAAAATCCAATGAAATTGGGAAGGTAGTAAGGGAGTAGAATTATATTGCATATGAAGGAATAGGAGATAGAATTTTGTTTTAATTTTAATTTTAAAGCAATATATGTACATATGAAATAAAAGCAATAAAAATATAAACATAGCTGTATTATCCCAGCACTTGGGGGGTGAGGACAGGAGGACAAGGAGTTTAAGGCCGTTCTCAGCTACATAGTGAAAATGTGCCAAAGCAAACAACTAAATATATGCAGTAAAAATTGTAGAAATAAGATCATTTGCATGTCTGTAAATTAAAAATGTAATGAAAAAGAAACACTATGGTCTTTCTCAGTATATACAAAATCCAGTAAATAAAAGTTTATAAATGTTTAGAAGAAGAGAGTTAACAAATGAAGAGGACATGTTGACAAAGATCAAAGAAAAGTCAGGATGCTGAAAACATGTAAAAACAAAATTAGATTAATTTCACTCTCCAAATAATGGACATCTCTGATGATGCATCATGGATTGTTTGGTTTAGGCTCTCATAAGGAACCTCAGCATTTGACAGGTAAAGCATAGAGAAGAGCAAAAGGCAGACTGAAAAGGACAGAACCAGTAAGGAAACTTTTATATGCATGTATAAAAGTACACGTTTTATTAGCATGCTTTTTTTTTTAATCAGAGGAAAATCTTTTAAATCTACATATAAATTTTTTTACAAAAAATTATTTTATAATACATCAAAGCAAAGAAAATGAATAAAGTTACCAAAAATGTACAACTGACATATTTTAAAACTGTGTGTAAATACTGTAATGTAGAGGGAAAAACAAATAGAAGATGAATGAATTAGAATGTTTCAAAGAAAGAATTTAGATCTCCATTTGCAAAGTCACTATAAATTAGTGGTATAATAACAACATTAAGCAGACATTATATAAGAAAGCATCTTTAGTTAGCACTGTGCAGGTCCTCGACTGATAGATTTCTGTGTGTGAAAGACATACAGATTCCCTTAGAATCTTAATTCATCTGGGCTGAAGATAAGCTGTGTCTTCACACCATACTTAAACTCTCCTACAAGGTATGCCTCTAGTCAGGCTATAACCAAAGCATTCACTTATGTTGACTGTTAGCATAGCAATAGTCAGTCCTGTGACAGGAGGTGCCCTTACAGGCCATGGGGGCAATGAATATTTATGGCCAATGTTACAATCTCCACAGCATGAAAGCAACTTGCAAAGGGAAGTGCATATGAACAAGTGAAGGAAAATATAATGACATCAATATCTGGAAAGACCTTTTGATACATTTCTAGCAAGTGATAAGGGTTAGGGAGGAATCTATGAGCATTTCAAAGTAAGAAGAACCTTACATGGGAAGAATGTTAAAGGTCAGGAGCAAAATAATAATTACAGTTGTAAGCACATCTGTGAATTGTTTTCTACAGTCTAGACAATAAGAAAGTATAGGAATGAGAAAGGAAGACACATAGTCAACTATCCTTGCTTGTAAATAATCTAGTCACCTACACAGAAGCCATAAAATAATCTTTATATTACTTAAGGTGTTAAAAGAGTTTACCAGAGTAAGTAAATTAAAGATGATATGCAAAACCGGCTGTGAATGCATTGCAAATCTTTTCACAGTGCCATGCATGCCACAGTGGGTTTTATGGAATAAGTAAAGGAGGAACAGAACTGGTGGGAGAAGTGATTAAGCATAACCCACAAGAAGCTCTACTGTGAGAAAGAACAGGAAAAAATTCTGTGCCTTTGCCTACTTTACATGTTTAGCAAAACTGTAGTAGTGATATAACATTTAATTTGCTTGGCAAAAATCAAATAGAAAAATCAAAGGATGGAAAGCCAATAAGCAGATATTTACTTTTGAAAGTTGATGTATGAAAAGTTACCCCAATGGAAGAGTTAGGGGAGGATTGAGGGAGGTGAAGGAGATTGCAGCCCCATACGAAGAACAATATCAACTAACTGGACCCCCAGAGCTCCAAATGACTAAAGCACCAACCAAAGAGTATACATAAAGGAAACCATGACTCCAGCTGAATATGTAGCAGAGGATGGCCTTATCTAGTATCAGTGGGAGGTCAGGCCATTGGTCCTGTGGAGGCTTGATGTACCGGCATAGGGTGAAGCTAGGCCCATGAGGCAGGAGTGGGTGGGTGGGTGGGGAGCACCCTCATAGAAGCAGGGGGAGATGAAATGGGATGGGGAACTTGCAGAAGGGAAACCAGAAAGGGGGACATTATTTGAAATGCAAATAAATAAAATATCCAATTTTTAAAAAGTAGAAAAAAATGATCTTTGAAATAAACAAGTAGGGAAAGTTTATGGGTTGATAGTGGTATACTTGTGTAAAAATTTGACAATGAACAAATATGATAGTCCTGTTCATATGGGTTTTTGTTGTTGTTTTTGTCACCTTGACACAAATTAGTGCCATCCAGAAAGCTTCAAATTATGAAAAAAGTCCTCCAAAAGATTTGCTTTTGTTCAAATATATGAGACTTTTCCCTAGTGGTTGACTGAAGTGAGAGGCCTCTGTCCACTGCGGGTGGTGCCATCCCTAGATTGAGCAAGCCATGCATAGGACATCAGTAAGCAGCATTCCTCCATAGCCGCTGCTTCAATTCCTGCTTGATTTCTGATCATAACCTGTAAAAGGAAATTGACCATTTCCGCCCCACGTGGCTTTCAGCCATGGTGTTCATCACAACAATAGGAAGTAAAGTAGATAAGTATCCTAACTATTCATTGAATAAGAACAGAAATACTCCTAGTACTAGCTATATTTTTGTTTTGTTTTTAACAGAACAGGGTTCTTAATTGTTTTTTTATATGAAAACATTGTCATGCTAATTTCATTTTTGTATCTTATTCTCCTACACCCAGTTAATCCACTGTTCTTAATTTCATTTTTTAAATTTCTCATAATGAAGCAGACTAGAATTATATGAAAATATTTTTGGTTTTGTTGTTGTTATTGTTGGTTCCTTTGCTGTGGAGTGACTGCATCATCTGCTTGTTAATTTATCTTCTTTTCCTTTTTCCTTACCATACTGTACCAGCTTACATGTTTTGCATTTGATAGGGGATCTGATTCTTTTCTTCCCTCTTTCTCAAAAAGTCTAGTAGTTTCATGATTTTATTCAGCATAGAAATCCAAGAGGGTTCATCAAAACATATTTTTGACCTGCATTTAAATCAAAACATAGCTGGACTGTCTAATTAATGATCTAGACAAGCATGGCAAAAATGGGTGCATTGGTTTTGCTTTTACTATCACAGCCCAAATCTCCTTGTTCAGCTAACTGTTGACTCAGGAATATATGTTTTATTTTCCTTTCTTCCTTCCTTCCTTCTCTCCTTCTCTCCTTTCCTCCCTCCCTTCCTTCCTAATTTCCTTCCTCCTCACTCCCTCTCTCTCTCCCCTCCCTCCCCTTTCTTTCTTTCTTTCTTTCTTTCTTTCTTTCTTTCTTTCTTTCTTTCTTTCTTTCTTTCTTTCTCTCTCTCTCTCTCTCTCTCTCTCTCTTTCTTTCTTTCTTTCTTTCTTGCTCTTTGAATAAATATGTATATTCTAATAATAAATTATTCAATTATTTCTATTGAGAATTATACATAAATGAATTCTTTGGCATGGTTTTGTTTTGTTTTTTGTTCTTTTGGGACTTGCTTTTAGACATAATAGCAGATTGCTAAATTGTATCCAAGCTGCATGATCAAACTGTCTCTTTGTTCCATTGGGAATTCTAATGTGAAACCATCTTAAGGCATCATAGTATCCCTCCCTTCAGAATGGATATTTCTTTGTTGTTTCCAGTATTTTTGCTGTTTTTATTCTTGTATATAGCAGTTATTCTTATATATATGATTGTTTATGATTCTTAGTTAAGAATGGGATTTCTGAAGTATGAGATTGTTACAAGAAAGTGTTAGATTTCTTTCCAAAGAAACAATTTTCTTGTTCCAAAGAACACTTTGCTCTCACCTCAGTAAGGAACATCCCCCAAGGCTGTAGCCCTCCCGACAACTAGTGGCAATGGAAAGATTCCTTTTGAAATCTTATATTAAATATCAAATTTTGTAAGCTCTAGAATTGCAATTGTATGATTATAAGGAGACATTTTTATGTTTTTCTTTTAAAATACAAAAATTGCTCTAATTTATTTTGTTCATTTATTTAGTCAGTATTTTTTGTTCATTTCAAATTCTTTGAATATTTTATACTAACTGCTTCCATAGTATATGGTTTGAAAAAATATCACAGTGCCTTTACTTTTTAAAAGGAAGATGATAAACAGAATTCTGTAATGTCACATTTATGCATGATCTTAGCACCAAAGACTGAAAGAAAATTGTCAATTGACAACACATTATAAAATTTATAAAAACACTCACAGTATTTCTTTCTCAGTAAGCAGTCCTGCTTCAGCAAAGCAAAGTGCATAAACAGGTCAGAGATGGAAGGGAAAATGGAAAACTATTTTGTCTCACTAGCAAAAAAAGGAAAAAAAAGAGAAAGAATTGATGTTATGTCATTACTCCCTCTCACTTACCAAAAATAGGGAAGATTTTAAAATAATTAAAATATAATGGCTAAAGAAACATTAAATATATAGTCTATCATATCCCTTAGTAAACCAAGAGTATTTGCTTCACCTTGAAGCTTGTTAGAACTTCAGATTCTCATGCCACACTCAAGATGTAACCCAATCAGATATGGTAACAAGATCTCCATGTGACTTGTATGCTCATTATAATTCAAAGTAACATCACTCAAAAAAAAAAATCTCACTTTTGAAATCAAACTGTGTTACAAGTGTATTGGAAATATAACCAACCAAGGTTTTTGAGTGAAAGTGTTTCCTCAACTCTGATAAAGGCTTATTACAGGAAACAAAAAAGCATGCAAACTCACAGGAACTGGAAAAGAAAGGCACACTCTTCTTTTGTAGTAAAATATCACTGTAAGTGAGCTTGCAATAAAGTTCTCCAAACACCTACGAAACAACACACAAGGTATAACTGCCTAATTTATGTAAAATAAATCAAAATTTTCATCAACAGAAAAGATCTATTTCCAAATTCTACTCATACCTTTGATGTACCTTTTTCCACATGTAATTTTCATAAAGTCTAATGAACTGGGAAAATTAACAAAAGTAGGGGCCAAGCCTTTTAATTCCAATATGGAATTGAAAGGGTATCACTGCTTCATCTGTGTGTGTCTGTGTGTGTCTCTGTGTGTGTGTGTTTAACCTGTGCTTCCCAGTCTCCCACACATATCAATCTTCTGTCACTAGTACTCTGTTCTATCATTAGTGTTCCTTATCCCTAAGTTTCAAGTACAGGCTTTTGGCACACATTGTGTGGTACTTCTCACTGTTTTTCTAGCAGCAGATCCTACGGGCCTTGTCCCAAAATATCAACATACTCATCTTAGTAGTTCTGCATATCAACATGAAATCTCAGGAACCAACTGCACTGACTTGGGCACTTGTGTGTTATAGCCAAGAAAGACTAAAACCAAAAGAACATAGCATGAATATCAAAAGTTATTTACTGAGTTTCAGAACGCATCTTAGATTTTAAGAAAAAGGAGGGAGGAGGTTAGTAGGTTTTGACTGAATCTTTGGATATCAATCTAGTTATACAAACAAAGCCAATGCCCTCTTGCCCCACAACCATGTTATGTTGCCCAAATCGTCCTTCATCAATCGTGATGTTTTTGAGTTCATGTTCTTCCTGTCTCCATGCCCCAAGAGAAGGGACTATGTCAGTACCATCACCCCCTGCAAAATGTCTCCTTTTGGTTTCTCCTTTGGTGTTGTTACTGGGGAATCGAACACAGGGCCTTGCAGAGTAGACAAGTGCTGTAACACTGAGATAAGTTCCAAGCCCAACTCTTAAAAAATCTTTGTGTTCTCTCTAGGTAGAGTCCATGAAGGCCACAAATCACATCTCATTGAGGATCAGAGAAGCTCTCCTTCCTTGCTGATTTCAATACATGTAATTAGAGTAGAAACTTGTGTGCCATGATTGATGAAGTTTTCAAGAAAATCCAAACCTTCTAGAATTGTAGAGTTGGGCAGAAAATAATGTCTAAACACATGAGGAAAATAAACCAGATGAATTCTGCAAGACTTTCAGTCTTCTAGCCTTTTTTTTTTTTTGTCTCCTTAAATAATTGACAAGAATTTTCACACCAGACAGGCTTTTTCAGCCCTTAGCAGATCTAATAAAGATGAATGAAGAGTGTGTGGGCACAGTAAAGTGGAGAAACAGGCAGATCAGGAAACAAAGAAACATTTCAACAGCTCATATAACAGGTCTTTCTGCAGTGAAAGAGAAATGGTCATAAAAATAGGGGATATAAAACGATGAATGTGCTAACTTTTAAACATCATTCCTATGGAGTGACGATAAATGATAATTTTGCTTTTTCAGAGGCATGGCTAATACTTGCCAAAAGTATTTTATGGTCAGGATATGTAGGGACTTACCTCAACGTTATTAAGTCTCCACTTTAAGGTCATTGACTATATAATCAGTGTTGCTATGGTGAAGAAAAGCATTTTCTCCCCACAATACAAGAATTATGTGAAGTAGCATAAGTTTTCATAAGCAGATTTCATTGGCACTGAGGAAATTATTTAGATCAGGAAAAGGGAAAGTATACTGCAAAGAAAAAAATTGCAACCTGACCAGGTATCAGACATATGGAGGAAAATTTTCTATCTCTTGTCTAACTGTCTCTAACCCCACTCTTTGGGTCTCACCAAAAGCAGGATGTGGCTCAGTAGATGACATGCTTTCTGGGCAATCATGATGACTGGAGTTCTGATCTATAGAACACAGGTAAAGTTTCAGTAGTCAGACCAGCCTGTGTATATAACCTTACATCAAAGAAAGCAGAGACAGGATTGTCAGGGCCAGCTGCTAGCTCTGCCTCAATATAAAGCTGAGGATTTGCAAGCAAGTTCACATACATGCTTGTTGCAGGAAATATTAAAACAAAAACAAAAATAAAAACCTACACGTTCCCACACTTGTGCCTCACTACTCTCTGCCCCAGTGGCCTAGTTGGTCATTCACTTGCAGGCAATGGCCAACCTATTATTATCTCGTGGAGACTCTGACTCAAAACTCCAACATCTCTCCACTCAGCTCACCAAGTTCCTACTGGCAGGTCATTACCACACCAGCCCCATGCTTCAACACCCCCCCAACGATTTTTGTGGTGCACATCTGGCAAACCCTCACTTTCCCACTGTACATTTCTCTCTTGAACCCATACGATCCACCGCATAAAGGAAAACACAACACAAACATAGTTCAGAACAATGGTAACTCAATCACTGGGCGCAACAACTAAAATCCTAACTTGTAAACCTTATTAAATCTAAATCCTCCAGTAGTGAATCCTGATGGATCTGCCACTGAAGCCAGGAGACACTTATAATTACATCATGTCCTCATACTATCCCAGTCCAAAAAAGACCTAACTCTCTCCTGCTTCCTCTCTTCCTCTGTCTAACCTGGAAGTCCCTCCTATTGGTCCAGTGATTGGCTCCTTTATTCATTAGGGGATTGGTTCACAAGAACTTCACTGGGCCCATCTGCAACACACACTCTCACAGTCTTTAAAACACCTATACACACCTACTTATACCATACAGACACATAATAACAAAAGGAGAAAAATACTATTTAAAATGTTACCACTGAAAAAGAAGTATTAGTATTTGCATATGTGTAAATCCAGATAGTATGCAAACTGTGATTCAGTTATGAATAATGGTCTAGGCAAGTTGCAATTTCTAAAAATAAAAAAAAGAAAAACAAGAAAATACATAGTGACTTCCCAGCTCATCAAAAGTTTATTATTACAGCAATGGTTGTGTATATTTTATTATATGAATACAATATTGTATAATATTAATATCTCAAGAATGTAACATGAATGATGTTTTTATTCTTGCACTTTTATGAATAAATATGCCCATAAGATATCTGTACATACGTTCATAATACTTGAGTTCTTATAGGAAATTCTTAGAATCATATACATGTATGTATTATGTATGTATGCATGTATGTATGTATGTATGTATGTATATATGTATATGTATATATATATATATGTGTGTGTATGCATATATTGTATATATAGTATATATATGTATACATAATTACATTTTCACCTAAAAATTACTTACCAAGTTAATTTATATTTTATACCACTGGCACACATTTAAAAAAAAAAATCCTTAACATTAACACTGTTTAACTTTTTAATCTATTAATTTATCATCTTCATTCTCTTGCTGCAGAATGCTTTTTATTTTAATATACGTACTAAAATGTTAATTTATTATTATTTTGAAAATGAGTAATATTTTTGTTTCACATAATTTGTAAGAAAAAAATGTAACAAAAGAAGAAATCTATGGATACTTAAACGACTTCGATTATGAGTGACACATGAACATGAAGTAGTAATGAAGTAGTATTTTGCTAAAAATGTACCTATTTAGGGAATAAAATGAGAATAAGTAATTAAAACTAAAAAATTTTAATGAAATATAACTCACATAAAGATATCAATCAATATAGTTCAGATCTTGAAATTTTATTCTATGTAAAGAAACACTAAAATACTCTGAAGTGGAAATAAATATAAACATATAAATATATAGAATATATAAAATAGAAAATTAATAACAAAAATAATTAACCATAAACCTTGAAAGAAACTAGAGAGCCAGGTGACAAATATCCCTATTGGTCCAATTGAGTTTTCAAGCCCAAATATACTTTATAAAAATAGTCATATGTTGTCTTAGTCAGGGTTTCTATTCCTGCGCAAACATCATGACCAAGAAGCAAGTTGGGGAGGAAAAGGTTTATTCAGCTTACACTTCCACATTGCTGTTCATCACCAAGGAAGTCAGAACTGGAACTCAAGCAGGTCAGGAAGCAGGAGCTGATGCAGAAGCCATGGAGGGATGTTCCTTACTGGCTTGCTTCCCCTGGCTTGCTCAGCCTGCTTTCTTATAGAACACAACACTGCTAGCCCAGAGATGGTCCCACCCACAAGGGGCCCTTGATCACTAATTGAGAAAATGCCTCACAGCTAGATCTATCTCATGAAGGCATTTCCCCAACTGAAGCTCCTTTCTCTGTGATAACCCAGCTGTTTCAAGTTGACACAAAAACTAGCCAGTACAATTGACCCCTTGTCAACTTGACACATAAATACATCACTAGTAAGCCTCAACCCTTAGTTCTTACTCATCCCCAAGATCTTAAATAACTTAAAAGTCCCACAGTCTTTGCATATTAAAAGCTCAATCCTTTTAAAATATCTAATATCTTTTAAAATCCAGAGTCTTTTTACAATAAAAAGTCTTTTAACTGTGGGCTCCAGTAAAATACTTCCTTCAAGAGGGAAAAAATCAGGGCACAGTCACAATCAAAAGCAAAAATCAATCTCCAAACATCCAATGTCTGGGATCCAACTCACAATCTTCTGGGCTCCTCCAAGGGCTTGAGTCACTTCTCCAGCCATGCCCTTTGTAGCACACATGTTGTCCTCTAGGCTCCAGATGCCTGTACTCCATTGCTGCTGCTGTTCTTGGTGGTCATCTCATGGTACTGGCATCTCCAAAATGCTTCTGTCTTCCATTATAACTAGGCTTCAACACTAGCCTCTCATAGGCTCTCTTCATCATGCCAAGCCTCAGCTCCTTTGCATGACCCCTTCAGTCCTGGGCCATCAATTGCAATCGAGGCTGCACCTTCACCAATGGCCTTCTATGGCCTCTCACAGTGCCAAGCCTCAGCTGCTGTGCATGACCCCTTCATGCCTCTAAAACCAGTACCACCTAGGTAACTCTTACACATTACCAAGTCCAGTCACAGCACAAGGTACAACCATGGCTATCTCTGGAACAAAGCCTCCTTGTGCTTTCAGAAAACATTTCCCAGAAGATGTCGCCTCAATGATGCTGGTCTCTTCTTAATCACCGCTAATCTCTTAGCTCTAGCTAACCAGCATCAATAGTCCCAGTAATGACAAGTTTTTGCTTTAGTAGTTCTGGTATCTTGTTAATCACAGCTGATTCTTCAGCCCCAGCTAAGCAGAACCATAGAATCTTCACAATCAAAGTAACAATGGCCCTGAAAAGAGTCCTTAATTTTCCTTCTGAAATTTCACAAGCCAGGCCTCCATCTTCTGCACCGTTCTCAATATTATCTTCCAAGCTCCTACACAACATCTGACAAAGCTCTCAACACAGAATGGATATTCTAGCCCAAAGTTCCAAAGTCCTTCCACAGTCCTCCCCAAAACATGGTCAGGTTGTCACAGGAATACCCCACCCCTGATACCAATTTGTCTTTGTCAGGGTTTCTATTCCTGCACAAACATCATGACCAAGAAGCAAGTTGGGGAGGAAAGGAAGTCAGGACTGGAACTCAAGCAGGTCAGGAAGCAGGAGCTGATGCAGAAGCCATGGAGGGATGTTACTTACTGGCTTGCTTCCCCTGGCTTGCTCAGCCTGCTCTCTTATAAAACCCAAGCCTGCTAGCCCAGAGATGGTCCCACCCACAAGGGGCCCTTGATCACTAATTGAGAAAATGCCTCACAGCTAGATGGCATTTCCCCAACTGAAGCTCCTTTCTCTGTGATAACCCAGCTGTGTCAAGTTGACACAAAAACTAGCCAGTACACATGTCATTTGAACAAAGTCATCATGTTAAAATTGTGGTAAAAGCAGAGAGGTGATTATCATGAGAATCACCAGCAGCTAATAGTTCAGAGGAAAGAGGAGATGGTTTAGTGGTTACAATGTCTACTGTAGGCTTTAGTTTCCGTTTCAATTCTTGGTGTCATTCCATTTCCGGAATCTAGACCATGCTCCTGGTCGATCAGTCCTGGGGCATATGCTCAATAAACTATCCTTGACTGAGATGAGTGTTTGTATCATTTGTGAGACAATTTTTGGACCAAGACACTGCCATCTAGCCAGACAAAAGATGAACATTCTACATTAGTGGCAAGTCAGAAATGGGGCTAATCAACTCTCCTCCAATCATATTCCATAGGACAGAATCTGCATTGCCATAAGGCTGATCATAAGTCTATGTCTGAGGATATCGTTGGCCAGAGTAAATAGAGAAGCTATTGCTAACGTTTTACTAAATGGTGAGGATGTGATCCTCAACTTTTTTTGGCCTTAATAACATTTATATCAATAGATTAATGTTAGTGTCAGGTTTATATTAAACTTGCTTTTGCTGTGGCCAGTTCTAATGGCAGAAATTTATAATTGGCCAAAAGTACCTAAGGAGCTACTGAATTCTTAGCCATGAATAGGAATTCTGTATAAATTTCTACAGGGATCAAAGAACATTTTAGAATATAGGGTGAGAAGAATGTAAGATGTGGAAAAAAAAAAGATGGAGTAAGGTTGAATGCCATCTTTATAACACACCATTGTTGTTACACTTTGGAGCCCACAATCATTGAGACTACTGACACAGACCTGAAAAGACTGGGTTTGTCAATAACCTGTCATTGATGACTGAGGACACCTGAGGTCCACATCCAGGACATTTATATAGATAATGGCAGCACTGGGAAGGGATTTCTGAGACCCCAGCCCTCCATTAGTATTTATAAACATTTATATTCAGTAGAGAAGGGATTTTTATTTGCTGTGTTGCCATTGATAATGACTCTATGTTCTTGTAAATTATACCTCACTAAGGATCTAAAATCAGTCTTAGTGATATATTGGATCATCAATTAAGAAGACATGAAGATGTGAAAGTAAACAAAAGATGTACAAACACATATGGACATGGAAGTAAAAGAGCAGGTGGGAAACAGAAGGGGAAAAAGTGGGAAGAGAATAG
>CACVCL010023111.1:0-24507 GCA_902729485.2 Mus minutoides
TTCTATATATGCAGCTAGAGACATGAGCTCAGGGGTACTAGTTAGTTCATGTTATTCTTCCACCTATAGGGTTGAAGACCCCTTCAGCTCCTTGGGTACTTTCTCTAGCTCCTTCTTCCTTGGGAACCCTGTGTTCCATCTAATAGCTGACCATGAGCTTCCACCTCCATGTTTGCCAGGCATTGGTATATTTTCCCCCAAGACAGCTATATCCGGGCCCTTTCAGCACCATCTTCCTGGCATATGCTATAGTGTCTATGTTTGGTGACTGATTGTGGGATGGATCCCTGGCAGCCGCAGTCGTTGGGTCCATCCTTTGGATTCGGCTTCACTCTCTTTAACTCTTTCAATGTGTGCTTTGTTCATAATTCTAGGAAGGGGTGACGTGACCACATTTTGATCATCCTTCTTCTTGAGTATCATGTGTTTAGTAAATTGTATCTTGGGTAGTCTAGGTTTGTGGGTTAATATCCACATATCAGTGGAACTTTGCATTTCTTAATGTGTGTTCACCAAACAACAAAAAGCACCCATGTTTGTAAAAGACGCATGGCTACAGTTTAATTCACATATTGAACTTCACACCCTGATAGTGATAGACTTTAAGAACCCACTCCTGCCAATAGACAGCTCACTCAGACAAAAACTAAATCAAAATTTTCCAAAGCTAACTCATGGTATAAGCAAAATTAACAGACAGGTATTTATGGAATATTTTCACTCAAACACAAAATAATATATTATTTTGTTAGCTTTGCATGGAACTTTCTTCAAAACTAACCACATATTTGAATACAAAGCGAGTCTCAACAGATACAAGAAAATTGATATAGCATCTTACATACTCTTGGGCCACCAAAGATTAAAAATTAGATGTCAATAACAACAGAAATAGAAAGCTTACAAACACATGGAAACTGAACATTGCTTTGCTGAATGAAAAATGGTTAAAGACAAAAATTAAAGTAGAAATTAAAGACTTTCTACAACTGAATAAAAGCACAACATACCAAAAAATGTGATACAGGTTAAAAGTAACTCTAAGAAGCACGTTCAAAACACTAAATGCCCACATAAATTGGAAAAAAATTATAAAGCAATTTAATAGCACATTTGAAGGCTTTACAACAAACAAAATAACAACACCCAAAATCTGTAGACAGCAAAACAGATAAAATTATTGCTGAAATCAATAAAATAGAAACTATGAAAATGACACAAAGAATCAATTAAACAAAGATCTGATTCTTTGAGAAAATTAATTAGGTAAAGCACTAGTGAAATACAGAGAATCATAAAGACATATTTTAATAAACTTTACTCCACCAAATTGGAAAATCTATAAAAAATGGAAATTTTTCTTGGTATATACTAACTACCAAAGGTAAATTGAGATCAGAGGAATGATTTTAACATGCCTATATCCTCCAGTGAAATAGAAGCAGTCATTTAAAGTCCTAGAGATATTAGGGATACAAGTGAATACATCAACATAATATATGTACTTTATAGTAAGCCCACAGCAAATATCAACTTGAATGAAGAAAGACTCAAAACAATTCCATTAAAATCATGAACAAGACAAAGTTGTCCACTCCCTCAATACCTATCAGTATAATACTTAAAGTCTTAGGTAGAACAATAAGACAACTGAAGGAGATCAAGGGTATACAAATTAGAAAGAAAGAAGCTAAATTATTTTTTCATTGTAGATAACATGGTTTTATATATATATATATATATATGAACCTAAAATTCTACTGGGAATTATTAAACATTTTCATCAAAGTCACTGGGAACAAAATTAAATTTTATTATATCACTAGCCTTTATATAAAATTATTGCTGAAATCAATAAAATAGAAACTATGAAAATGACACAAAGAATCAATTAAACAAAGAGCTGATTCTTTGAGAAAATTAATTAGGTAAAGCACTAGTGAAATACAGAGAATCATAAAGACATATTTTAATAAACTTTACTCCAACAAATTGGAAAATCTATAAGAAATGGAACATTTTCTTGGTATATACCAAATTAATTGAAAAAGACACCAGGGATAGAATGCCTCTTACTATATAGTCTGTAATATTATAAAATAACTTGTGGTAGCTCTAATCAAGCAAGTGAAAGAATTGTATGACATTAATGGTTAAAATGTTGAAAATAGAAACTGAGGAAGATATCAGAAGAAAGAAGGCTCTCTTATGCTCTCAGATCAATAAGATTAATAAAATCAAAATTGTCAGTCTACCAATAGTAATCTATATATTCAATATTATCCCCATCAAAACTCCAGGATGGTTCCACAAATCTTGAAAGGACAGATTTCATATTCATTTGAAAATACACACACACACACACACACACACACACACACACACACACACAGAGAGAGAGAGAGAGAGAGAGAGAGAGAGAGAGAGAGAGAGAAAGAGAGAGACATAGCCAAACATACATACACATACTCACATACACAAATGAACACAGGAGAGCTAATAGAATTCGGAAAGATAAAGTAATTTCTGGAGGTATCTTCATCCCAGATTTTATGTTGTACTATAGACCAATACTAATAAAAACAGAGTAGAATTGGGCCAAAATCAGATATAGCTCTCAATAAATTTGAATGGAAAGCACAGATGTAAATTAACACACATAAAAACAGCTGATTTTTGATAAAGAAACTAGGAAAGGAACCAATACCACCACCACCACCAACAAAAACCCCACCTTCTTCAACCAATCGTGCAGGTCAAACTGTATAACTGCATGTAAAACAATCCAAAAAATTCTATCCATATAATCCCACCCCAAACTCAACTCCAGTTGGTGAGTAGACCTCCTCATAGAACTGGGTACACTGAACCTGACAGAATAGAACAAGGGGAATAGCTTCTAACACATCGGTAGAAGAAAAGACGTTTTTGAACTATTGTATTGTATTAATAGTTATGTGAATGATCCAAATTGTTAATTAATTACCCTGGAGTACTTTGATTTTTAGAAGACGTTCCGTTCTCAATACATTAAACCCGTTTCACCGTCAGATGTCCTAATTTTTTTCCAAAAATTGACGGATGGTGTACAGATTATGACAAGATTATATTTTTTGTACTTTCTTGATTTTTTCCAATATAGATTAAGAAAAGAAATTATCCTATTTAAAATGGGGTCCAGGCCTAAACAGAGAATTTCCAAAAGAAGATATACAAATGGCCAAGCCATACTTGAAGAATTTAATAGTAAGCCTCCATTACTGAAGACAATGCTGACCCAATGCCTTGAACACAGACAAAGTCTAGTTGGTGTCCAAATAGAGACTTCAACCGTACACTGAGATAAATTGAAGACCAGTCCATGAGGTGAAATTCATACCCCATACTGCTATGCTTTATGACCAAGAACAGGAGACTAGATAGCCTAGCAGCCCAGTAAAATTGAATATCATTATTCTAAAACAAACAATCAATCACAAAGCGTAACAATAAAAATGACTCCTAACGTCACACTCTGCTAATCTCATAGATCATTGTCTTGCTTAGCCATCATCAGAGACTCTTCTTTCTTCAGCAGATGAGAATGAGTACAGAGACCCACAGCCAGACAATATTCAGAGTATGAGAGATCTATAAAATTGATATGTTTATCAAGTCCCTCCACTCAGAGTTCAGGGAATCCTGTGAAAAATGAGGTAGAATGAGTATCAGAGCGAAAGGGGATGGAGGACTCCATGAAATCCAAACTCTCTAAGTAACAAGTTTGATATACATAGGAACTCCCTAAGACTAAGGCAGCGCGCATAGAATGTGAATGAATCTTCAGCAGATAGGGACATAGAGCTGAACAAGAAGTAGACACAAGCCCCCCTTTACTGACCCTAAAACAATCTCCAATTGGTAACCACTTGCAAATGAAAATTTACTAGGGAATTAAACTATTCTTAAGGGTAGATCACATCCACAGCGCAAAATGACGAACAGGAAATGAACACAAGGATATCTTTAGATTTACCTTGATCTCATAAGTTCCTGTCAGAGCTTCTGTTGGTCTTTTAATCTTGTTTTCTTAAAAAACAAGTTTTCTTACTATTTTTATTTATTTATATATTTTCTTCTATTATTACCCTATAACTGTTTTCCATATATATGATGGCTTCCATTTTACTGTTTCTGTAGGGTTTCTAAATATATCAGAACGGGTATGGCTCTCTCAGGTTTTCTTCCTTATGCTTTTGTTATTTTGTTTTGTTTTGTTTTGTTTTGTTTTGTTTGTGTTCTGCCCTGTTGCAACATTTATGTGCTAGTCTTTATTTTATCTTATTATGTCATATTTTATTTTATTATTATTACTTAAAATATGCTTTTTGTTGTTTTGTTTTGTTTTGTTTTTTTAAAGACAGGGTTTCTCTGTATAGCCCTGGCTGTCCTGCAACTCACTTTGTAGACCAGGCTAGCCTCGAACTCACAAATCCACTTGCCTCTGCCTCCCAAGTGCTGGGATCAAAGGCGTGTGCCATGAGAGAGAGAGAGAAAGGGTGTTGCTCTGGATGGAAGTGGAGGTGGGGAGAAACTGGAAGGAGGAGAGATAAAAGAAACTTAAAATCAGTATAAATCATGGAAAGGAAAAACCCTATTTTCAGTACAAGGAAAAAAATATTAAAAAATGAATTAAAAAAGTGCTGTGAACAGAGCCAAAGCTGTCAGGTACTAGAACAACAACACACGCAAGATGCTCTATGACTACCAGAGATTTGGACCAGCTCTTGGCCTTAGAAGTTGAAGGAGACTTCATACTTGCCAAAAGTGTTAGAGGCCCTAAGAGAGTTCTTTTAAACTCTTCTGTTTATAAAGATGAAGTTATTCTTTCTTCTCTTGGTATTAAGTTTTGCTCTTTTTTCCTGGCCTTTATAATTCCTATAATCTTTTTCTCTAGCAAAGTTTATAATTTGCTTTAAAGGTATATAAAATTGAGCACAAAAATAATAATAATAAAAAAATAAAGACCAAAATTTAAATCAGAGTTTGTATGAAAGCAGAAATTGAAGAATCTGTAATCCAATAAATTCTTACTTTCCTTTAGTATTTAATTTTTTCATAAGTATGTACAAAGATTGACATGGGGGTGCCAGATATCTTTCCTCATTAATCTGGAGGGTTGATTTTTTTAAGCCCTTCTTACATAAGGAGTGCGAAACAGAGAAGACACAGTTTTTATAAAGGCCTTTTCTAGTTTTGATTATTAGGGAAAAAAAAGGTTATGATAAATGCCTCCAAATGAACCAATGAAGGTCATCATGTAAGGTGGATCATGTCACAGCACGCATGTGGCTATAGGGTATGCATACTAACGTGAAGAGCAATGAAATTTAAAATTTAGAGGTTATATTTAATGAGTCACTCTAATTCTGTGTATAATTTAACCAAAATTTATTTTTGTGATAATTGATATTCTTTGAGAATGACTATGAGAAACCTAGGTGTCATAATCTGATATTCAAGATGTCCATAGTAACTCAAGGAGAACTAATGTATATACAAAACTACTTATTTAGCTCAAGATAAATTTAACAGTCAAGGTGTTCTCGGTGCATAATTGTTTTCCACTGAATGTGTACCTGGTAAGTTTTATAAAGAACCTGATCTAGCATATGTAAATTACTTTGGTCAGTTAAAATGTACCCAATATATTTATAGATCTTGATACAGAAATTTGAGAAGTCTGATGAAATTGTTTGCAAAGGTACTGATGTTTTCATGTAAATATTCTTAGCCATCTCCATATTAATGACAAGTTCTCACCAATGACAAATTATGTAGATTGCACTCATTTTAAAAATTTAACTTACATATCCTAATATTTGGCTGATCTCTCTGGAACATAAATTGACTAACAGAGGCAAAGAAAAAAAGTTGACATAATGATTTGTTTATTTACTTATTGCTACTGAGGGTTGAACTCTCAGCCTCTTGCATAATAGGCAATAACTCTATAATTTAGCAACATTCTCCAAATTATTTACTGTTTATGTTTGTTTTCAAGTCAGCCTTTTTCTAGTTTGCTCACACTGGTGTTATATTTACTCTTTGGCCCAGGTAGGCCTTGAATTCACAAGTCTCTGGCCTTGGGCACTATCCAGTCCCAACTATTCAATATAGTACTTGAAGTCCTAGCCAGAGCCATTCGACAACAAAAGGAGGTCAAGGGGATACAAATTGGAAAGGAAGAACTCAAATTATCGCTATTTGCAGATGACATGATAGTATATATAAGTGACCCCAAAAACTCCACCAGAGAACTCCTAAACCTGATAAACAGCTTTAGTGCAGTAGCTGGATATAGAANCGGTCAGCTTTTAGATGGAACACAGGGTTCCCAAGGAAGAAGGAGCTAGAGAAAGTACCCAAGGAGCTAAAGGGGTCTTCAACCCTATAGGTGGAAGAATAACCATGAACTAACTAGTACCCCCTGGGCTCGTGTCTCTAGCTGCATATATAGAAGAGGATGGCCTAGTTGGCCATCAGTGGGAAGAGAGGCCCCTTTGTTATGCAGACTTTATATGCCCCAATATAGGGGAACGCCGGGGCCAGGGGGTGGGAGCGGGTGGGTAGGGTAGCAGGGCCGGGAGGGGGGAGGATATAGGGAACTTTCTGGATAACACTTGAAATGTAAATGAAGAAAATATCTAATAAAAGTTGAAAAAAAAATTGAAAAAAAAAATTTAACTTACATATCCTAATATTTGGCTGATCTCTCTGGAACATAAACTGACTAACAGAGGCAAAGAAAAAAAGTTGACTTAATGATTTGTTTATTTACTTATTGCTACTGAGGGTTGAACTCTCAGCCTCTTGCATAATAGGCAATAACTCTATAATTTAGCAACATTCTCCAAATTATTTATTGTTTATGTTTGTTTTCAAGTCAGCCTTTTTCTAGTTTGCTCACACTGGTGTTATATTTACTCTTTGGCCCAGGTAGGCCTTGAATTCACAAGTCTCTGGCCTTGGGCACTATCCAGTCCCAACTAAGTGACTGTGTTGTCAGTTTGTGACAGCTAGTCTCAATAATGTTTGAAGTCTTATTTATACCCTTAAACACAGCAAATGATGTTAAGAATCCATTCTACAGCTTGCTGAAAAAGATATAATGTTGAAATAGAAAAACAAGATTTGTTTTTGATTTTATGTTGTTGTTGTTGTTTTGTGTTTTTTTTGTTTTTGTTTTGTTTTTGTTTGTTTGTTTGTATGTTTTTAACAAAATCTCAATCGATAGATTTTCCCAATGAAGACGAGGGAGCAAAGATGCTGGGGTCAAAGTCCACTAGCTCAGAGAGGCAGAGAAGGAATCATGCATCTCAGCTGAAGTCCCAGAAGTAATCCCATCTCTCCAGAAGTCTCAAAAACAAACCTAACCTTCTTTCTGACTGAAAATCCCTCCCTTCTACTTTCTGTGTCTGCCTGTGTGTCTATCTGTCAATGCTCCTTACTTCCTCTGACTATGTTCTTTTCTTTTCTTTCTTTTTTTTTTTTTTTGAGAACCTCAGTACATAGGATATTTATTTGCCGTTTCTCACTAGTAATCACTATAAATTAAATAAATTTTCATTAGTAAGAATCTTAGTAAAAATATATGCCACAAATATATATTATAAAACATCATATACTGACACATGTTGACCTAATATTCAGCTTCTGCCATGTGTAGACATGTATATCTGTATTTTTAATTTTTTTATCTTTCATACTTCTTTTTTTTCTTTACAATTTTTATTAGTTATTTTCTTCATTTACATTTCAAATGCTATCCCGAAATTCCCCTATACCCTCCCCACCCTGCTCCCCTACCCACCCACTCCCACTTTGTGGCCCTGGTGTTCCCCTGTACTGGGGCATACTAATATGCACTATATATAAAGAACTCAAGAAGGTGGACTCCAGAAAATCAAATAAACCCATTAGAAATGGGGCACAGAGCTAAATAAAGAATTCTCAACTGAGGAATATAGAATGGCTGAGAAGCACCTGAAAAAAATGTTCAACATCCTTAATCATCAGGGAAATGCAAATCAAAACAACCCTAAGATTCCACCTTATATGAGTCAGAATGGCCAAGGTCACAATTTCAGGTGACAGCAGATGCTGGCAAGGATGTGGAGAAAGAGGAACACTCCTCCATTGCTGGTGGGATTGCAAGCTTGAACAACCACTCTGGAAATCAGTCTGGCTGTTACTCAGAAAATCGGATATAGTACTACCGGAGGATCCAGCAATACCTCTCCTGGGCATATATCCAGAAGATGTTGCTACATCCACTGTGTTCATAGCAGCATTAATTATAATAGCCAGAAGCTGGAAAGAACCCAGATGTCCCTCAACAGAGGAATGGATACAGAAAATTTGGTACATTTACACAATAGAGTACTACTCAACCATTAAAAACAATGAATTTATGAAATTCCTAGGCAAATGGATGGATCTGGAGGGTATCATCCTGAGCAAGGTAACCCAATAACAAAAGAACTCATATGATATGTACTCACTAATAAGTGGATATTAGCCTAGAAACTTATAATACCCAAGATCCAATTTACAAAACACATGAAACTCAAGAAGAACAAAGACCAAAGTGTAGACACTTTGCTCCTTCTTAGAATTGGGAACAAAACACCCATGGAAGGAGTTACAGAGACAAAGTTTGGAGCTGAGACAAAAGGAGGGACCATCCAGAGACTGCCCCACACAGGGATCCATCCCATAATCATCCACCAAATGCAGACACTATTTTATTAGCCAGCACGATTTTGCTGAAAGGACCTTGATATAGCTGGCACTTGTGATGCTATGCCAGTACCTGGAAAACACAGAAATGGATGCTCAGTCAGCTATTGGATGGAACACAGGGCCCCAATGGAGGAGCTAGAGAAAGTACCCAAGCAGCTGAAGGGATCTACAACCCTATAGGTGGAACAACAATATGAACTAACCAGTACCCCCAGAGCTCGTCTCTAGCTGCATATGTACAGAAGATGACCTATTTGGCCATCATTTGGAAGAGAGGCCCCTTGGTCTTGCAAACTTTATATGTTTGTATCTTAATAATCTGATATTGTTCCCCCAACAACTGGATCAGGTTCGGGTCCTAACACTGTTTGTTGTGTCTCTGTGGAATCCATTTCCAAATGAGACTGCCTTATCTCAGTGGGAAAGAATGTGCCTAACCCTTCAGAAACTTGGGTTGGTATGTGTGGGATACCTAGCACCCTACCCTTTCAGAATGCAAGGAAAAGGGAGAAGGCACTCTGTGAGGGGAACCAGGATGGGGCAGCAATTGAGATGTAAATGAAAGCAAGAGAGAGAGAGAGAGAGAGAGAGAGAGAGAGAGAGAGAGAGAGAGAGGGGAAAAATTATATGTTCACTTCCTGCTAACTGGTTTCTTGCTCTGCCTCTTGACCTATGGTTGAATTTATTTAATCCTATTTACATTACTCAAGAAAAACCCTCTTGGATTAAAGGTATGTGTGAAGGCTGGGCCATACCACAAAACAGGTTTTTCCAGTATATAATACAATCTTGGGGTTCATAGTGTGATCAAATATTCTGCAACAAATATTGAACTATCAAATAGGAGAGGGTTATAGTTAAAACCAGTAGAAATGTTGGGTTATCTTACTCTCAGTCATTTAGTGGACTGTATTAACATTTTTCATGGTGTTACGTTATTTACACATATTTTAATGCATAGCACTTATTATTATCATTATTTAGGAATCACTGAATTCATATAATTTTAGACCCTGAAATCAGTCATACAGAATATCTCAGAGTATAATGATTATAGAAAATTAAGGCACACAATTACATTTTTTGTAAATGTTAGCAATAGCCTGTTGATACCAATAGTCTTATTTTATATATATATATATATATATATATATATATATATATATATATGAATTCAGACTCCATATTGTTAACTAAATGGATTGATGTAGAAACTGAAGACTGAAGAAAGTTTAGTTTTAATAAAATCATCTTGATAAGGAAAGCAATAATACATTGGTTAAGAAGAGAGAGAGAGAGAGAGGAAAAATTATATGAAATTTTATATCATATCTTTACTGCATATATGAGGCAATTTCATATATGAAATTTTATATCATATCTTTACTGCATATATGAGGCAATTGATCCTTTATGTACTTAGTATGATTTTTGTCTTTTTATCATATAGTAACAATAACAGGTAACTGAAAAGGGATGTTAATGTGTCTTTTGTTTACAACTAAAACCCAGGAGTAAAAATACAACCAACTATAATTCTATCTATGTTTATGTGAAAAGAAAACGTGTTATTTCTTTATGAACATATAGCCCAAGGTTGGTTCCATATTAATTGTTCAATTGGTGAGTGACATTACATTGGTATTAGTAATATGCAAACTGAAAGTAAATTTTACTGAATCGAGTATAGTTCATTATATTTCATTGTCTCTGGCATTGATTGGAGTCACTAAAGTTTACTTTGTTGTTTTTTAGATTTTGAAATATTTATAATATACTAGGATAGTCTGCTATAGCTTTCTATAGAAGAAAGCATAATTTTGAATTTCTATTTCAGTATGCCTTTGGTTATTGCAATCATGGCTTTTAAATGTCAATACTTTTGCATTAATATGTGCACCCATTTTTATTTTCCAATTTTTACTGCTATTTTAAGTAGATGAAAGCATTATGTCTTCTTTGAGCATAGTCTACCAGAAGGCACCATAAACAAAATCATTATTGCAGGGGGCAATGAAACTGTATAATATTATACAAAAATGTAAAATTTATCTCTAAATAATTGTCCTAAACATAAATAAATTATTGAATTAAAATAAATATGAAACACTTGCAATGAAATATTTCTAGTAAGTCAATATGGTCATTTTGATGACTTCTGCTTATTGGTATTTGACAATTAAAGATTCACTTTTTACCTGATCCTTGAAAGTATTTGGCTCAGTATCAAAGCCTTATTTCTTTTTAATTCAATGATACTTTCTATATTTCAATGAATATATGATGTATTTCAGTGTGGCAAACATGCCTCATTATCATTATCTATTGTGTTTTTTCCTCAAGAAACAGTTAATAACTAGAAACAATAGTATTTTTCAAGTAATAAAATAATGACTAGATCAAACAAATAAAACAGTTGGTAATATTTCAGTATTTCACATAATAATTACAGAGATATTCTCCTATCTCATGTAATTCTCTAGAATACTGTAAGTACTTCGTTTGGGACAAGTTTGCCCAGAGATTGACAAAACTGCCTTTTACATTTATCTCCAGTCTACTGCTATGTGCCAGATTTACTAAAAGTCAGAATGGTTGTTGGGTTAAATCAATGCCTTAAACAGAAAGTCTACATTTCTTTGGAATTTCCAAAACTGATTAAATTACCTTGGAACCAGTGACATCATTACATATTTTAGTTTTCTACATATTATATGTTGCCACCTGAATCTCTCTTGTTTCCTGGCATATATGGAGTTTTATGATTTTTACAAATGATTGCTCCTCCTAAGCAGACAAATTAAAATGCTATATATAGTGGACACTTCATTTGTAGAATTTCTATCAATGATGAAAATGTATTCATAAAAATGTATGCAAGATCTATTTCTAGCTTAAAATTTTATGTCTGTTTCATAGACTTCTCCAGGATGACATTTGGAAAAATGAGATCCTGGAAGAGAGTCTGAAAATGACGCATACTGAGATGAGTCCAAATAGAAATAGCAACTCTACCAATTAGCCAGATGGATAGAAAAATGAATCACCATTGGAGGACAGGCTACTTCATTCTACAGCCTTAAATTTCAATTGATTCAAGGAATGACTTTTTCATCACAGCATCTCTTTAGTATTAATTAGAGGTATGACTTAAATATGAGAAGCGATGGTAATATGAAGATATAATTTTAAATCTTCAATCCTTATTGCACTTAGTAAGAAAACAAGTTTTGAAGAATTACTACAAAAGTATGATTTTGTTTTCAAATATAATTTGGAAGTTACTGTTTGACTGGGGCCATTGGCTACTCTGGTTACCTCCGTATGTTTGCTATTCAGATGTATAATGAACAGCAGTCTCTGTTGTCTCAGGAAATTCTTTGTGTGCCTTTTCTTATTTTTAAGTGAATATTTTACATGAATAAATGAACGTAAGGAATATTTTGAGAATTCCAAGAATTATATTATTATAATACCATAATAAATAACAATTATAATGATTGTTTACTAACAGATGTTTAATAAACACTTATGAAATAATAAATACATAAATGTAAATTATATACATATATAAGTTATGATGCATATGATGCATGTAACCTAATACTATTTATTTATTTATTTATTTATTTATTTATTTATTTTTGTTTTTGTTTTTCAGTAATTTTAGTTTTTGATTGCCTCTTGGTGTGACCCTGGCAGGCCTGGAACACACAGAATAGAATTGGCTAGCCTAGAACTGGGAAAAATTCACCTATTTTTGCCTTCTGTGTGCTGAGGTTAAAGACCTGAGTCACCATCACACCTACCTTTATAAAGTAGGGGGGTTTTTTGTTTGTTTATTTGTTTGTTTGTTTTTTTAGGTGTTTTTTCCTTAATTAATTAATTAATTTATCTGTTTATTTATTTACTTATTCAGTCATTTATTTGATATTTCAAAAACTATTTATTTTGCTGTTTTCAATAATCGTATCTATGCCTCATACTATATTCTTTCTTATTGGAAAATTATCTGCATAACAGGTAATTCACAATGTCATTTGTCTCTCTGTTTTGTTGGAAGCATTCTCACCAAGAAAGCACTTTGAATATATTCTGATCTCATTTTGTTATAGACAAACAAAAGAATGAATAGATATCACAGACATAATGCCCAGTGGATTCTAGGATTTTCTACTTATACTGAAGACACAGCCTGTATTAGGACAATGTTTTTAAGTATACTTATACGGTATTAAAGANGTCTCTCTGTTTTGTTGGAAGCATTCTCACCAAGAAAGCACTTTGAATATATTCTGATCTCATTTTGTTATAGACAAACAAAAGAATGAATAGATATCACAGACATAATGCCCAGTGGATTCTAGGATTTTCTACTTATACTGAAGACACAGCCTGTATTAGGACAATGTTTTTAAGTATACTTATACGGTATTAAAGACAATGAATCGATATGTGAAACCACCTAGTTATCTTGATCATCTAAAAACCGAAAGAAGAAACTGGGGAGGGAAATGGAGATGAGGGGGAAGAGTAGGGATGTGAAAAGAGGCAGAAAGTGGGAACAGGAAACTCTAAATCTGCTAAATGGAAACACCTTCAGTCCTATACACTAACCCAGTTCAAAAGTTCATTTCTAATTTTGTGCTTTATGATTAGAAGAAACACTGAAGTAGAAATAGACTGCTTTATGTCTGAAGATGATATTTCAGCCTTTACCCAATTATAAACTAAGTCTGCAGCTTGGTATTAGTAATTTACATGGCTAGCACAGCCAGACTGTGGAAAAATGATCATCTGGCGGGAGGACTACAAATCTAGTGAAGACTGGAGCATCGTGTGTTTTTACTTTATTATTCTGAGCTTTCACATTATGCTAAGTAGATTATTTAAATACAGTTTTGGTTAACTACAAAGGAAGACTCATAAAACAAATCTGTTTGGGGTATGTGGTTGGGTGTGGTGCTGAACAGCAGCTTCATGTTTCAGCTTGAATTTTTAAGTGGGTGGTAATCTCCACTGCCCACAACAGTTGTACACAGGAGTATTCCAATGTAGTGGGGAAGCATATGATTTCAGTTAGATGGGGAAGCATTTCTTATGTCTGCCTCTGCCTTCCACCTCTGCTTATAATTGCCTTCAATATTACAATAACATCCTGAAAAGACAGTGTTTTAGGTATATTACACTTGTAAGAAAACATAATAGACTTTAACTCTATTCTTGTTGTTGTGATGAATTGTTTAATAGTTTATATGACTGAAAAACTTCTATTTATCATTGACAAGACAAAATTTAAAGGCCTCTTATTACTAAGAAAACCGTTCATTTTGCCACTTATCTTTTCAAACAAGGTAATTAAGAATCAGCTATCTTTACTTATTTGCTAAGAGAATATAAAATATGGATTTTCATGTCAATTATCAACTAAGATATCAGTAACTTTTAGTTTGTATATTATCAGTAATTTATTGTAGCTTGTTTGCAATAGCCAAAACCTCATACCTTAAAATGGAAATTATATAATAGCCCACCCAAGACAGTGATCCTAGGTTAGATAATGTCATCTTTCTTAACCATCCAGGACATATTTATCATGTTTTATGTCATATATATGATAACAAATCATAGTTTATAATATACTTGTATCCTTGTTCACTGTTTTAGTTCAAGAAGTGCCAACTTTGTTGTTTGAACAAATTTTTAAAAGCAAAATTCCTATTAATATCAAACCAAACTATAATATGGTAAAAACAGCAGGTACTTTTTAAACTATTTTTCTTTTTCCTTTTGAAATCATTATATTACTATATTATTACTCCCCTCCCCTCCCTGCTTCTAAACTTTCCATACATTGACTTTTGTTCTCTTTCTAACTTACGGCTGAGCAAGGGCCGAATGGTACTGCAGAGCATAGTTAGACTCTGTCCTGGCAGGAATTTAGCCATTAAAGTAATTTAAAGAAGCATTCTACAATCTTTCTTATTTTATACAAAGATGACTCTGTTATGCCATAAAAATTGTGTTGGGTACAAAGGAGAGTGTCAAAAGTGGGAGGGGGAGGGTAGGGGAGCAGGGCAGGGGGGTGGGTATAGGGGACTTTTGGGATAACACTTGAAATGTAAATGAAGAATTTCTCTAATAAAAAAAAAAGTAATTTCTAAATACATTGCCCTAATTTTTCTTTTTCTTACTCAGAGTAAGAACAGTTGCTTTTCAGAGACATAATTTCATTAATAAACCTGTCTACTAATCATCTGGATATATAAAAGCTTTTCAATCTCTTCCCATGAGTTTGTATTAGTCACAACCCCTTCCAGTTGTCCACCATTAGGCTACCAGAACAGGCTTCACTCATTCTTAATGCTTTATAGTTTCTAGAAATTTTCATTTTACCCAGTGTCACCCTTAACTCAATTCTGGAAAATATAAATATACACAGACATATCTTAGCAAAGTCAGACCTAATCTCTTCTAATTATTCAGTTCTAGCCACATCTCCAATTGATTTTCCTCAGATGTACCATAGAATCTCTCTCTCTCTCTCTCTCTCTCTCTCTCTCTCTCTCTCTCTCTCTCTCTTTTCCTTTGTGTATCTTTATTAGACTCAACAGGCTTAATTCTTAAGAATGCCATTACTTTCCTGTCTACAACTGTAGCTTTACTGAGAAATGACCCGTTGCTTAAAGTGGTATATAGTGTGGCTACCAGCAGTGAGTGAGAGTTCCTGGTATCCCTTATTGTCACCAACACTGTGAGTTTTTTATTGTTGTCCTTGTTTGTTTTCATCCTTCTAACAGGTATACAGTTAGTGCCTCATTGTTGCTGTGATATGACAGCCTCAATATCATCTGTCTTGAGCAGTTTTTCTTTTTTTTTTTTTTTTGGTTTATCCATATGTAACAAGGGTATTTCTAATTTTATTAGATATTTTCTTTATTTACATTTCAAATGTTATTCCCTTTCCTAGTTTTCCCTCTGAAAATTCCCTATCTTCTCCCCCCTCCCTCTGCTTCCCAACCTACTCACTTCCATTCCTGGTCCTGGCATTCCCCTATACTGAGGCATAGAAACTTCACAGGACCAAGGTTCTCTCCTCCCATTGATAACTGACTAGGTCATCATCTGCTACATATATAGCTAGAGCCACAATTCCACCATGTGTTTTCTTTTATTGGTGGTATAGTCCTAAGGAGCTCTAGGGGTACTGGATGGTTCATATTGATGTTCCTCCTATGGGGCTTCAGTCCCCTTCAGCTCCCTGGGATTTCTCTGGCTCCTTCATTGGGGATCTTGTGCTCCGTCCAATGGATGACTGTGAGCTTCCAATTCTGTAATGTAGAATACCCAAGACACGATTTGCAAAACATATGAAACTCAAGAAGAAGGGAGACCAAAGTGTGGATACTTCGTTCTTCCTTAAACTGGGGAACAAAATACCCATGGAAGGAGTAACAGAGACAAAGTTTGGAGCTGAGATGGAATGAAGGACTATCCAGAGACTGCCCCACCCAGGGATCCACCCCATAAACAACCACCAAACCAAGTCACTAGGCAGATGCCAACAAGAGCCTGCTGACAGGAGCCTGATATATCTGTCTCCTGCGAGGCTCTGCCAGTGCCTGGCAAATACAGAAACTCTTATTACCGATAACTGCTGCCACCTGCAAATCTGTGACATGGTGCTGCTCATTGGTCTCCACTTTCCACATTGACAATTACATCATATGAATAGTAACTATCAATTACTCTCACATGTAGATTAACCAAAAGCATTTTACTGCCTCCTAATCTAATCATCTTCCATATCCCCTCTTCTCTCAGAATTCACTTGTTCTTTAATGTTTACATGAATAAGAGATCTTTTCTATATACATACAATCATCTTCCTACATTTTTATGGAGCTTTATAAAACATCCACTCTAGTTAATTCTAACCACTGTTGCCTTTCCCTGACCACATTCACATAGGCAGGCTAGAAAGAGAAAGAAGGCCTGGGAAAGAAAGAGGAAGAGGACAATTCTATGAGTAGGAAATGCAAGCTCATCCTTCCCTAACACAGAAACAGTACTCAGTTGTTCTCCTGCCAGTTCTCACAGGGTTTGTCTTACACTGTGGAGATTGCTAGTGTAGGGACTCACATCCTCCTTTAATCCTTACTTTTAGCTGACAGTTCTGTTCTCTGTTTAATTGAGAAACTCAAGAAATTAAGAAAGAACTTTGAATAATTTGTGACCCATCAAGCAAATATCTACTTATATTGTTTCTGCTTCTGTCCTGAGAAATGAACATTCTTCCTTTCTATCAGGCTTTTTTTTTTTTTTTTTTTTTTTTTTTTTTTTTCTGGGAAAGAGGCTATCCCTTCCCACCTACACATAATGTCATTCCAATAATTCTCTTTTCCACATTGTCAATTATTATACATTTTTATTTCATCTGCAAAGAACAACAATGATACATTGATCTTTGGAATTTATCCCATGACCTGTGGCCTGTTTCAATTGAATCCCTTGGTTGTTTTGGGTCCAGTCTTCTGAATATATGAATGGCTCGAATAAATCTAGTAGCTGCCATTTATTCGATCCTGACCTACATTTCATTGTGGACTATTGTCTCTTACTAGGAACAGTCTTTCTTTTTGACTCTCTCTTGACTACTGATTTCCTTCGGGCTCATTGACTTTATTTTATTTAGACAGTTACTGGCTTCTTTTTATCCTATATTTTGAAGTAGTTGTAAGCTTAGCTTTTGCCTCCCTTCTGTCTTTGTGTTAACCATGTTAGAAAGTTACCTAGGTCCATACCTACGGAGAGCCAAAGGCCAACCATTCCCTGTGATTCACTGGCACTGTAGTACTTCTGTGACATGTCCATCAAGTCAATGTGAGTGTCAAGTGTCTCATACTTTTAATGGAGTCAGTCTTCATTACACTCATGGGAAAATAAACACATATCTGTTCCCTTAGAGTTGCCTCTCCCGGTTACACCTAACCAAATTTTGTAGTCATATGGAGGCTTCTCATTCTTATAATTATATGCAGTTTCTCTGGAAGTCCTGCAGATGGTACCTTCAGAATACAAACAGATTCCCACACCTTCTTGCATCATATAACAACTCATTCTGTTATAAGCCATCATCCCTTCCCACTGGGGTTATTGTGATTGTCTCCTATCTGGCCTAGATCACTACTTTTTACTACCTTTAGCTTATCTTCACCATAGTATATAGTATGAGCCTGTTTTAAGGTGGTTCGACCCTCTTTGCTCGAAGTACTGTTTTTGTTTCTTTCAAACCTGAAAGTCTTTAATGTAGCTAATAAATTTGATAAAGCTCTTTTTTTTTTTCTGTGACTCTCCTGATACTCATTCTGCTGCAGATGCATTATCTCCTACCTTACCCTAGAACATCCTACTGTACCTCCCCTTGAGGTTTTTAACTATACACCTCATCTTGCTCAAATGCTCTTTCTTCTGAGAACCAGATGTCATATAAACAGGCTATTAACTGGAACTCTTTAGACATATTAGCTGCTTATTGCCTAAGCGTATCTTCACAAGTCTGACAGCTTACAGTAATACACTATTTCTGACAGTTTCAATGAGTCAAGAATCCAAAACTGCTTTGCTTGGTGCTCTGAAATGTTGCCATCTGAGACTTGAATGGAGAAAAGTCTATTTCCTATCAAACAGTTGTCAGCAGATTTCAGTTCTTCAGGAGACACTGGATTAAGAGCTGATTTGTGGCTTGAGTCTTCTCGTAATTCCTCCCCCACCCCCGAGTTTGCCTTTTTCATTTTTTTTAATTTTGAATTTTTATTAGATATTTATTTATTTACATTTCAAAGATTATCCCCTTTCCTCGTTTCCCCTCCAAAAAAACCACCTATCCCATCCCCACTTCCCCTGCTTCTATGAGGGTGCTCTCCTGCCCACCCAACTACTCCAGCTTTCTCGTCCTGGCATTTCCCTGCACTGGGGCATGCACAAGACCAAGAGCCTCTCCTGTCATTGATGACCTGACTGACAAGGCTATCCTCTGCTACATATGCAGCTGGAACCATGGGTTGCTCCATGTGCACTCTTTGGTTGGTAGTTTAGTCCCTGGGAGTTCTGGGGAGTCTGGTTCGTTGACACTGTTCCACCTTTGGGGCGGCAAACCCTTTCAGGCCCTTCAGTCCTTTTTCTAACTCCTTCATTTGAGACTTTGTGCTCACTCCAGGCTGCGAGCATCCACCTCTGTAAATGTGAGGCTCTGGCAGAGCCTCTCAGGAGACAGCTATCTCAGGGTCCTTTAATTGATGGCTTTTTTCTCTAAGGGCAGAACTGAAAGAAAGACATGTGAGGTAGCATGATGGAATGAAAGCCTACAGCCTTTAAATTGTCCTAATTGTTTTAAATAAGTAGTTACAGTCACAGTCATACTATTTCCAAATGTAATGTCTTTGGGATGAATATTTTCTAATGTTATATTTAAAGCTACTAAAAATGCAACATTTTCAGTGTATAAGGCAATGTTTATATGTTATGTGTAAAGCAGGAAATAGAACTTCAAGAAAAAGTTACTAATGTTTTTAGGAGATTTGTAGTGATGTGTTTGGATGTTGATAAATTAGTTTTCAATGCATACAGGTTTGGCCTTTGGTTTAACTCATTATATGTGACCAATGACACAACCATCACATATGCTTTATCATCGTACACAGTACTGTTAGAATAACATCGCCAATAAAACTATCACTATATCCCCAATATTGAAAAAAAAAGTTTTCCTTCTATTAAAATCCTAGCAATGCTTTTCTGAAAAAGTCTAAATGTGGCTCTAACTTTTAAGGCTCTAACTTTTAAGAGAAAAGCTACTTGGTGTCTCAATACTGCCTCTGATTGGAAATTTCACCAGAATTTGGTGAGTAATGAGTGAAGTACAACTGAGAAAGATATCACATTTTGAGTTACTCTGAATTCTATAAGATTTATTAATAGCACTGACCTTGTATCTTGGAGGAAATGTTGCAATTATGCTAAGCAGTTTGCATCAATTATATAAACAGTTGTAGGCAAAGCTGTGCGAGCCAGCTGTGCTTTGGCCAGAGAAAGAAAATCAGAGTACTTTGAGCAAATAAAGTCTAATGCTGGCCCTGTAGACTTGATTTCATGACACATACAATGAGTATCTTCTACCAGACTGCTGTTAGAAATACTCTGGGAAGAATTTATGAGCTGGGCAGTGGTGGCGCATGACTTTAATCCCAGCACTTGGGAGGCAGAGGCAGGCAGATTTCTGAGTTGAAGACCAGCCTGGTCTACAGAGTAAGTTCCAGGACAGCCAGGGCTCTACAGAGAAACCCTGTCTCAAACAAGAACAACAAGAACAAGAACAACAACAACAACAACAACAACAACAACAACAACAACAGAATTTATGACATTGCCATCCTTTATGCTGTGGCTTGTGTGGCTTGTACCTTTAATCCTGTGCACTGGCATAGGTTGGATAGAATAGTAAACTCAAACTTTGGTGGGGACTGAAGAGGTAACTAAGGTAGACTTTGTACTTGTGTGCCTCATTTTTTATTAAGTACTGCTAAGAAGGTTTTGCTATTTTTTTTTGCTCCCAAATAGTGTTAAAACAGTCACCCCTAAAGGAAAGTGACCATCTTCTGAAGCAACAGTGTTCCATATCTGATTCTTAGCCTTTTTATCACACGTAAAATAGCTGCATGGAATTCTGTTAGTTTTAGCAAAACAGGTTTTTTTGTTTTGTTTTGTTTGTTTTGTTTTGTTTTTTTCTTGTTTGATACTTGATGGGCACAAGCTTACAGTCTCTGATTAAGTACAAAATCCAAACCTCCAAGAGAGAAAATTCGGTTGGCTTATGTTCTGTCAATAATCTATTTCAGAATGTCATCTTTTAGTAAAGAAGCAGACATATTATTAAGGACATTACTGATAAGAACAACAAAGGACTATCATTAAGAGAGGGACAATGGTGACTGTTGGAGAAGTTAATATTTCTTTTGAGTTGACAAATGCCATATTAATATGTGAAAGAGTCCCTGCATAAAAAATGCATAAGTATATGTGCTAGCAAACACACAGAAGCAATTTTGTATGTTAAAATATTGAGATTAATGTTTCACTTATCTAACTCTCTGTGCTACGTATGTTTGACTTTGACATTACCACTTAATTCCCACTGGAATCTTTATACATATTTATGATATTGTCTCTAATATTTCTCAAATCTTAAAATTGTTTCTTTGAACATCAATTACATAGATATCTGTCTGAGAGAAAGACACACAGAGAGACAGTGAAACAGGGGGAAGGGTGAGGGAGAGAGAGAGACAGAGGGGGGAAGGGGCATGGGAGGGGAGGAAGAGAGGAAAAAAGAGCGAGGGAGAGCATGAATTAACTTCTATTTGGGGTCATTTCCTTCTGAGCTTTCTACTTACTGGAATATATTACCAGTATATATAACAAAGCATCAGACAGTATGAACAATGTTTGACTGCTACTGAAGTTTAGTTCTCTCTCCCATAAAACAGACTATTAATTTTCATAATTAATGTATATATCAATATTTTGTTGATTAATCTTTCAAGACTATTAGCTTGGTTTCTCTAAAAAGAAAACCTAGCTACATTTTGAGTAGTTTAGAGTTCTCTATGCAGTGGAATAAGCAACACATGACTTTTTACAACTAACTTTATGTTTAAACAAATTATTAAATTGTGATGGTTTACAAGAAGAGTTCAGAGATATTATTCCCCAGGGATCTCGTAGGCTAGCTTAGATTGCCATCAAATATGAATATTGTCCTTTGTTAATAATTTTACAAATTGTGGTAACAGCACAATTATATTAAATTGTTGAAGACTTCAACGACAATTACATGAAGATTGAGGACAAACCCTTGAGTGGTTTATAATCTCTTGTCCACTAGACTTCAATAAATACTGACAGATGCAACCTTGTAAAAGCTCATTTATCAAAAGATGTTTTCTAACTCAAGATTTAAAACCTGCCTTGGAAAGTTTTCTAAGAGAATTTTGCAAGCCTAAAGTTCTCAAGCTACATTTTAGGACCATTAAGCCCATGATATGAGATCATAATTCCTTCCTGATTCCACATCTGGGAAAATGTTTGGAGAGAATGGAGAATCCTCCCTTCTCCTAGACATGAGTATGGGCTTAGGAAATGTTGGAAAATAGATATATTTTATCTTTTACATCCTACTTCCCCCTAATACTCCTTTCTCATCAGTGTAATTCTTTTTTTTTAATATAAATATGTATTCATTATAACAACCTAAGCCTCTAGATCACATTCTATTTAGCAGAAGATGACTTTTTTAAAAATTTTTTTACAATTTTATTAGGTATTTTCTTCATTTACATTTCAAATGCTATCCTGAAAGTCCCCTATATCCTCCGCCATCCCCGCCCTGCTCCCCTACCCACCCACTCCCACATCTTGGCCCTGGCGTTAGAGAAAGATGGCTTTTTACATCAGGCTTCAAGATTATCTTTTATATATCCCTTTATCTTATATGAAATTAATCATTTTTTCACACACTAATGGTAAAGATTAGTAGGAAAACACCAATAAAATAAAATACTTTCTATATAAAATTATGTGGTTCTACAGGTATCCTAACAAAAATCAGTCACTAATTAATTAGCATGCTCTCAACTCTCAAGTTTTCATTTGTTGCCATTCTGTCTCTGTTAGATTTTCATGCTAGAGCAGGCTATACTCTGGGCCCCCAGCTTCACTTCTAACCCCATTGTACTTTTCACTTCATAACACCATTGTTGATATTACCACTGCATTCCATAGGATCTTTCCAATTACTAAATTTTGTGATCATTATTTAGATCTTCCCAAAGTTTCTCTGATAATTTTAACACAGCTGAATATCAACTCTTTCTGGAAGATCATGCTCTACTCATGGTATCCCCTGGAATCAGCGGTAAAATTATTTCTTTGGTCCAACTTTCATAGTTTTTTTGTCTTTATTAATGTTGAGGGTTCACTTGATATCTTCAAATATTTATTTTTAATATTGAAGACAATTGAAATTCATCTGTTAGAGTGAGCTTTCTAGGAGTCATCAAGAAGTGCCTGTTCTCAAAGAGTGCTAAATTTTATAAGGAAATGGAAGGAAGAGGAAACCTTCGTTCTGTCTACTAATTGTCTTTGAGCTGAGAGAAAGAATTTTCAGGTTGTCCTTTAGTCTTCAGTAGCTCTGAACTTTAATCATATCAAGACTCATGAATACAGAACAAGAGAATTATGATTGTTCCTACAGGGTCATTGATCATTTTCTGCCACATTGTGTGTACCCTATATTGTGATACAGAAATAAATATAAAGAACTGTGCTTCATGTATTTCAGTGCTCTCAAATTCAGAATCAGGATGCAAAATAAGGCATTCCAGTTAATAAATTTACTGATTGAACAGTAAATTAAACAAAATATTTAAATAAACCATGTTTGTTAAAATAGAATAATTTGAAAATATTTTTTATTTACATTTCAAATGTTATTCCATTTCCTGGTTTCCACTCTGCAAACCTCCTTTCCCAGCCCCACTTCCCTGGCTTCTATGAGAGTGCTCCTTCACCCACACACATTTCCACCTTATTGCCCTAGCATTCCCCTACACTGGGGAATCAGAGCTTTCACAGGACCAAGGGTCTTCTCTTGTACTGATGCCAGATAAATCCATCTTCTGAAACATATGCTCCTGGAGCCATGTCAACTGGAACTGCTAGACTGATTTCCAGAGTGGATGTACAAGCTTGCAATCACACTACCAATGGAGAAGTGTTCCTCTTTCTCCACATCCTCTCCAGCATCTGCTGTCAACTGAGTTTTTGATCTTACTCATTCTGACTTATATGAGGTGAAATCTCAGGGTTGTTTTGATTTGCATTTCCTAGATGACTAAGAATGTTGAACATGTTTTTAGGTACTTTTTGACCATTCAAGTTTCCTAATTTGAGAAATTTTGTTTAGCTTTGAACCCCATTTTTAGTAGGGTTATTTGGGTCTTTGGAGTAGAGCTTCTTGAATATTTGTATATATTGGATACTAGCCCTCTATCAGATGTAGGATTGGAAAACATCTTTTCTCAATCTGTTGCTTGTCTTTTTTTGTCCTATCGAGAATGTCCTTTGCTTTATATGATTAGTTCATTACTATTTATATCTATAGAAAAAACATAATTTGAATTTTTCATTATTTCACATCTAAACTACATATTAATTTACTTAGTAAAATATGTGAAAAATGAATATTCTGATTGCCCATATAATACATTCAATATTCTTTTAAATATATTTTTATTGACTAAAGACATGTATATATTTATTATTTATATTTCTAAACTAATATATAGTATGTCTTCTACAATGATTATTTCAGTGTTTATTTCCATTCGTGATGTATGACATTCTTATATTAGAATTTTCATATGGGCTTGGAAGAGGTGTTTTAGTGGTAAACTTTGCAGCACAAGCATGAGAAACTGCGTGTAGATGCCCAGCATAACCATAAAGAACTACATCTGTTGATGTATGTGAGAAACCCCAGTGCACTGAGGAGTTGGGGAATTAATTAGGGATTTAGAGAGGATGGAGACAATTCCTTGGGGTTCATTAGCTACTCTCTTTCTCCTGTGTGTGTGTGTGTGTGTGTGTGTGTGTGTGTGTGTGTGT
>CACVCL010023118.1:0-24416 GCA_902729485.2 Mus minutoides
GACAGACAGACAGGACAGAAAGACACAGAGGCAGGCAGGCGGGCAGGCAGGCAAAGACATGGTGTGAGAGCTTATAACTGATCTACAAGCAAGAGGCAGAGAGAGAGAGAGAGAGAGAGAGAGAGAGAGAGAGAGAGAGAGAGAGAGACTGGGTCTGATGTGGGCATTTGAAACCTCAAAGCCCGCCCCAGTGACACACGTACACACCTCCTCTAACAAGGTGACACCTCCCGATTCTTCTCAAAACAGTTCCACCAACTGGGGACCAAGCATTTAATATATAAGTCTCTGGGGCCATTCTCATTCAAACCACCACAACGTGTGTTTAAAATACCCCCAAAGATTGAATATATAGAAATACTTTATCTCATTTTAATTTTTGAGACTTTCATACATGAGAATTATCATTGTTTCTAACCCTCTGTCTTGCCACTCCAGCTCCTACTATGTCTTCCACCAGACCCCTGCTCAAATTCATGACTTCTATTTTATATATATATATATATATATATATATATATATATATATATATATATAGAGAGAGAGAGAGAGAGAGAGAGAGAATATGTGATGGTTTGTATATGCTCTGACCAGGAAGTGGCACTATTAGAAGGTGTGGCCCTGTTGGAGTAGCCGTGTCGCTGTGGGTGTGGGCTTAAGACCCTCATTCTAGCTGCCTGGAAGCCAGTATTCTGCTAGTAGCTTTCAGATGAAGGTGTAGAACTCTCAGCTCTGCCTGCACCATGCCTGCCTGGATGCTGCCATGCTTCCTCCTTGATGATACTGGACTGAACCTCTAAGCTTGTAAGCCAGCCCCAATTAAATTTTTTCCTTATAAGAGTTGCCTTGGTTATGATGTCTGTTCATTGCAGTAAAACCCTAAGACAAAATATATAGAATGTATATATAATTACATATACATATATAACTATATATGTATATATAGTTATATAATTAGAGATGTATATATACTCATAATTATAGAGGTATAGAATTATAGAATTATATATTTGTAAAATATATACATATCTAATTATAGAAGAGGTAATGGATTTGATGTATCTCCTACTGAGCCCAGTTGGTGCTCCCATATGTACTTAGGCTTGGATGGGTAACTACCAGGGTCCCATCCCTGAAGAGAGCTGGCTCTTCTGCACTAGGCAGCTATTGACCACTGTAGCTCTTCACGCCTTGTGAACCTGTCCCTATCTCACACTGACGTGTGACTGCTGTAGTCTTGTGTTGGGAGTTCATGGGACAGATCCTGTCAGGTCCAGAAGACGCTGTCTCAAAGCAGGTCTTGCAGGTGTCCTCCTCTTCCATGGCATTCCCTGAACCTTACAGCGTGGGTGTGTTACGCATGTCCCATTTGAGGCTGGGCTGTTTTCTGTTGCTTTCCCTCAGCACTTTGACCTGTTTTGTTTGATGAGGGGTGAGAGCCGTGCTTTATCTAGAGACACTAATGGAAAAGCCTCCGTTGAGATAAGGCAAACAGTGAAACACAGAGACGTGTGATCACTCATACCTGGTGGCCATCAGTCAAAGCTGGAGCAGTATTAAGCCCCTTGGTGTCTCATTTCCCTGTTCTTCAATGTGGAAATATTAACAGGACCTTCTTGCTGCTATCTCACTATTTTGAAGATAAACTGGGAGAAAAAAAAACTTTGAAGAAAAAAGTGTCTGGTACTTCCTAAGAATTGCCTAAAATTTTTTTCAGTTATCTGTCTGGAAGAATTAACAGGACCTGTTGTCATGGTGACATCTAGTGAGGGCATACAGTCATAGCTCCAGAGTGGGTAGAGCCTTAGTGGAACTCTGCAGAGGTTGGATACTCTACAGCTACTGGCAAAGCCAGCTGTGTCATGTGATGCAAAGTGCAGCAGCTCCTACCTTATGGCTCAGCACACAGCAATTCAGCCTGAGGGGGTCTCCCTAGGTCACATGGCCAGGCAATAGTGACTGCAGGGTAGAGAAACTTGTTAGTTCCATAAAGGCAGAGACCCCACACACACCCTCACCATCTGGAAATCTCTGAGTCATGCTCTGGATAGCAAACCTAGGACTTGTCATGGTCTTCCCAAATCCTCCTGCCTCACGGTGGTGACAGGGAAATGGTTGGTTTCCTAGAGAAAGGCCCTAGCTTCACAGAATGGCACAAATCCCGAGTTGACTCTTGGATATTTCACCCTCTGATTTGACAGACAATGCCTTTCTGCAGGATGGAGACCTATGAACATCCAGGGGCAGGGCATGCCCAGATTCCCACTGCCTTCTAGCACTGACCACCCTGGAGGGCATGTAGTCTGCTGGACCCCTAACTGGCTCAGCATTCAGAGCATTCTAAGCCAAGTGCCCACATGGACAGTTTTCTCTAACGGACCTTATCTGGGGACAAGCAGTTAGGCTCAAAAAAATCAGGAAGGTGGCTCCAGGCTTCAGGTGTGTCAGGGAAAGTCTTTGGGCTCCCAGGGTCTCTGCTGTCTAAAGTCTGACCTACTGGCTGGGCATGTGGACAGAAACCAGGCTGAGAGCTGCAGGGGCACACCCCACTCCCTGAGCTCACAGTCTTTGCTTACAGAGTCTCAGTCTTGACATGCAAATCACAGTCACTGTGGCAGCATCTGCAGGTTCTGCTAGCCTGTGTGGTAGACTGCAAGGTTTGTGTGTTTTAGCATCTTTGCTTCTTAATCCACAATCTTAGAAAACAGGTTCAAAACAGGGGGTGGAGGCTGTTGCATGCCATATGGCTGGGTGGCAGACCATAGGAAAGAATTGTCTTTTCCAGATTAATGATTCTCTTGTTCTTGACCACTGGGGGCCAGATGAGCAAGGCTTAGGAAGATGGGTCTCGAAGTGTGCTGTGAACTTAATTAAAGCATGCATGGGGGTGACTGAAAGACTCGGCTTTCCTGGGCACAATTGCTGGCTAGCCTGTCCTGGGGTCCCAATTATGAGCCAATGTGACATGGGGAAGGTGACATGGGGAAGACACTTGGTGTTCTGTCTTCAGTTCCTGCTCTGTGATACTGGAATGCTCTTGGGGCCTAGTTACTAGTGCCGTGAGGTGTAAAACAAAACAGACAAAGCCTGAGGAAGAATGAGTGCTGCACCCCATCAATGGCCCAGAGGGTGAGCCAGATGTGCGGGACGACAGGATCTTACAAGGAAACGTGGGTGGAAGACGTGACACAAGAGACATATTACAATCCAGGCTTCCCATGGGCCTGATGCTTTGTGGCTTTCACAGAGGATCTGTTATCATCCCTATGATCCTATGTTGACCCTGTGGGGTGACTTGTGGGTTGAGCAGTAGCTGTGCCCTGTCTTACACTTGGAGAGGGGGGTGATAGGCCCAAGACGTGAAATATTGGTTCCTTGGGAACAGAGGGTTTCTCAGCCTTTCCCCAACTTAAAGCACTCCCTATCAGAGTGCTATGACCGTGCATATGCCTGGATTTAGCTTACGTATTATTGGGGACGAAGTAGCCCAGTTGCTCCATGTTATGGAGGCTAGTAGAAGAAGCTGGAGTATACCCAGAGGGTGTCACTGCTTATCTGACAGCAGGTGGAGGAGGACCTAGCTAAGAACAGACAGCACCTGCACCCACCAGAAGTGCNCGATTCACCGATATCATAGACAGTGTCGACCTGGCAGTGGCCTGTAACCCAGAAAGGTTAAAATCGGAAAGAGAGGGTCAGCATGCCATACAGAAGCTGTGTCAGGGACAGCACAGGTGCCCCAAGCAGAGAACGTGTTCTTCATTGCTTGTGCAATGTTGCTCTTTGGAACATTTGAGATGGAGCAAGCATGGCCAAGGATCAGATTTTAGTTTTTATTTTGATTAATTGGACATTTAATTGCTTAATGAAGCACATTAATTACTAAAGCACCTTCATGCAGTGGCCACACTAGATAGCTCAGACTTCTAGAGTCCAAAGTCAAGGAAGACAGAACTCTCTGTTCTGGGGCTTCCCTTGTAGAAGAACTGGCTACTGGATAGGCTCACAAATCAATGGGTGTTTCCTGGGTGCATGTACTCTGTGAGGCCCTGGGGTGTTGGAATAAAGTCAACATCTAGGTCCAGAGGAAGACAAGTAGGAAATAGACAGAGGGGGTGGGAAGACCCCTGCAGGCAAGCAGTCATCACATCCAGGCAAAGGGAGATGGAGGGCCAGGTCACTAGAATCCCACCCTCCTGTTCTCTGTCCCTGTGTTGGAGTTGGGCAGGTATATGCACAAGTGTGACCTAGTACATTGGATAGGGTGAGGCGAGAACTGTCACACACCTGAAGGAGATCACAGTTGAGGAGAACATTCATGAGAAACTTGCAGGACAAGTGACACACAAGGGAGAGCACTGTAATGAGAACTCGAAGAGGGCATAGATCCTGCACTAACAAGAGTATCTAGGACCAAGATTCCTCTAGATCCCTCTATCTGTGAGCAGAACATAGAGTTTGGAATTGACAGTCTTAGTACAAGCCAGAGATGCTGCCAAGGTGACCAGACAGGAACTGCAAGGACCACTGGGAGCGTGAGACCAGACCTATTGCTGTGTGCAGTGTGTCCAGCATGGAGTCCATGGTGCCAGTCTTCTCTGCAATCAGCAATGTCCTGCAACTGTGCCAATGCAGTAGTTATCTTGTGGTCTTCCGTTTAAATGTGGTTCTGGGCAGAACAACCATGGTTAACAGTTTCTACATTAGGGTTGGTTTGCAGGGAACTTCCAAGAGCAGGTGAACAATATGGACTTGGCCCTATCCAGGCTCCAGGAAAAGCAGGCCTTGGAGCTCTCTGTCTGTCCTGACCCTTGTCCTGTGCTCCAACATCTGTTTCTGCAGTCTAGGTAGAAGGAATAGAAACCAGACTCCTATGCTGCCTCTCACCAAATTCCCCAAAGGCAGGTGCCTGGCATCTCACTGTAGCTGAAGAACAAATGGAGCAGGGAGTAACCACACCTCCCTGGACATCTCAGAAGATACTTGCACTGTGCAGAGACTTCAGCCACAGCTCATTCCTGCCAGGAAGGCCATGGCTAGGCTCAGGTGGATCCCAGTTACACGTATCCTTCCACCCTCTACATCTTCCTCCTTAGGTGCAAATTCAGCCCAAGCTCGCCTCCCTGTGAAAAGCACTGTCCAGTTGCCCTGCATTCTCAGGACCCTCAGTTTTGTAGCTCTCACTTTAGCCCATTTAGTTAGAGTAGATCCTTCAAGTACTGGGGGAAAACATTACAGAAAGCAGGGCTTAGGACAAGTGCATAGGGAAGAGCACCTCTGGCAGGAAAGTGAGCTTACTCAGTCCAGCAGCCCTCTCGGCAGTGTAGGGGACAGAAGAAAAGGCCCAGCCCCACTTGCAGCCCTGATAGCAGCTAAGGAGGGCCCCTAATCTTTTGGGGACCTTGGCTCAAGCCAAACTGGGGTTTGTGACTTTGATTCAGAAAAGAATTTCGGGACTAGCCATTACAAGGCAGCACCCAGGTTTAATGAAGACTTTAATATATAGACTCAGGCATAATTGTTAAGAGAAAGTAAGATGCACCTAAGAGCACAGGCTTGAGTGTCTGAGGGAATCAGTGTCATTCATTGTCTTACAATAACCATATGGAGGGCTTTGGTGGGGTTTGAAGCTATCTTCAAAGGGTGGCTAAGGATCTAACTGGGGCCACAGGGTGGTTCCTGAGAGCCCTGACAGGATTACAATTGATAAGATTAAAGTCCATACCATAGGGATGCAGGTCATCTTCCCTGTAAACAAATGCATCTGTCTTGTTGGGAGTGAGGCCCTTCCCAAGATGGTGAGCCTGGTTTTGTTACTATGTTAAAGGAACCTAAGGGTTCTATATAAAACAGAAGGAGTGCCCTTGTTGAAATCTTCACAGCAAATGTCATCTGTGCTAGGACCCTTATTTCTCACCTGGGAAGGGGCTTCAACCAGACTCCAGGGTGGAATCTCAGTCTCAGGTCCCAAAGATTTTCTTTCTATCCTGGCCTAGCATTCTCCTCTTTTTCTTTTTCTTTTTTTTTAAAAAATTTTAATTAATTTATTATTATAAGTAAGTACACTGTAGCTGTCTTCAGATGCACCAGAAGAGGGCATCAGATTCCATTACGGGTGGTTGTAAGCAACCATGTGGTTGCTGGGATTTGAACTCAGGACCTTCAGAAGAGCAGTCAGTGCTCTTACCCACTGAGCCATCTCACCTGCCCCCCTCTTTTTCTTTTGGTGGGAAAAATTGGTACCAGCAAGGCCATCAACACACACCCCTGGACCAGCACTTGGCTTCATTTTGTATTTACATTGTCATAAACATCTTGACACTGCCAAGCTACCTAGAATGTATTCCATGTTCTGTCTGGCAGGGCTATTCAAGTGGGGACACTCCTATCTTGGGGCTGTCTTGCTGCCCACCTTGCAGTGAAGCCTACCTTCTTCCTGGTGAGGGAAGCGAGCACCTATACGTCTTGCTGCACCTTTCATGCCACACAGAGTATCCAGGGCACAAAAAAAAAAAAAAAGCAAAACAAAACAACAACAACCAAAAAAATTCAGTGAAGGCTGTGAAGTGACAGGAGTCTCATCTAGAAACTATATCCGAAGGAAAGGAAAAGCTGCAGTTTCCATAGAGCGATCTGCAAATGAAAGCTGCTGTGACTGGCATCTTCTCCGTACCCAGACCTAGGTGTGGCAGGTGGCAGCACCAGGGGCTCACAGCCATGGGAAGATCTACCTTTTGCTCCTTGCTTTAAAGGTAGGCTAGGGGTTAATGATGAGGTTTCTGGTCATAGAAAGTCTTTGGGTATGCAGACAGGGCCAGCAATGGAGAGCTAGGGACGCCACGGTCCCTTGAGGTAATTAAAGTATCAGAAGCAAGACTCAGGCATACCTGCAGGCTCTGTCCTGGTCACATCACATTCCCAGAGGGTCATTATTGATGCAGAAGCTTAGAACCTCTCAGAGGAAGTAGGGGTTTCAGGGTCCAAGAAATGGGTCTGGGTGCTACATCCACTCCAGTAATGACACTCCTGACAGGCTGGAAAGTCTGGGTGCAGTCCCCAGGCAAAAAGTTACAGAAACTTAGTCTCCTGGAATTGTGGCATCCTGTATAAAGAATGCTCTAATGGTAAATAGATCTGTGTGCTTTCCCTTAATATTGCTTTATTATAAGTGCTTCTAAAGATTGAATTTTTGACCTATAGCTTGGTTACATTCTAGGCAGTTCTTGATCTAACCTTGGGTGTAAATAGCTAAGTCATTTCCCTACATAGGAATTCAGCACTATCTAGGAATAAGGAAGTTTGTGGTCTGAGGAGGAACCAGTAGATACTTAGAACTATAGCTAACTGAGTTACACCCAGATACAAGTATTTAAAATTGTCTAAGGGGAAGGTGAACTATACAATAGTCTACAATAGGAACTATGGCGTCTAAGATTAAGTGGACCTTAGGTGGAGCTGGTTTTGATCCCAGTTGTTTAACATTGAATCTTATCCCAGTTGGTTCCTGCCAGTCCTTTCTGTGTCTGCATTCCTCTGTTTTGTGTAAGACTCTAGTAACCTCTAGTAACCTCATTGTATCCTGCTGGTGTGTCACCTAACTTTCCTATGTATAAAAGTCTGATGCTCGATTTGACAAATTACATTCAGATCCACACTCCTTCGTGTAGTGTCTGTTTGTCATTCGCTAATGACATCTTTGCCTCACTTGCTCCAGAGAACTCGACCCACACAGACAAGGGATCCAGAAGGTCTGTGGCATCTGGGGTCTCGGGAAAAGTGACCACACAATCCAAAGTATTTCAAGGGGAAAAGTTCTCAGCAGAAAGGGGGATATGTAGCCCTGCCAAATCAAGCAAGTATCATTTTTTTTTCCAGGTTTAAAATTTAATGGCTGTTCAGGCCTGGGCCCCTCGTTCATGCCGCTGTCGGGTCCACTGCTCTGGGGTCAGAGTTTTCTGCTCAAAGGCATGGATGTGCGGGAGCTCTTCGGCTAAGCACTCGTTCACTAGCTGGTGTCTCTGGAGCAGTGGCTTTCCCTCGAACTTAGCCAACACCACCAGGACTCGGAAGCTGGTCGCACATCGGTTCTGAGTCTGAGTCGTGTCCTCCACCTCGACATGCTCTGCCTCCAGGTCCTGCCACAGCTTCTCGCGGAGGTAATCGGCACTGAGTTCCATAACCACAGCCCGGCGGGGCCACAGCCCAGCGTGCAAAGAGCAAGTATCATTCTTAAGGCAAAGCAGTCCTGTGCCTCACTCTGAGTGCTCAGAAGTTGACTCTCCCCGCTCCCTCCCCTCCTCCCAGAACTCTTACTTAACTGGTTAAGGAGAGCAGTGCAGTCAGTAGCAAAGTATTTTGATCCTAGAGAAATGCTGACTGGGGCAGGGATTTTTACAGGTGGTGTTTGTAACACAGATTTCTTTAAAAAATGGGATTTCTTTTGACTCTTTTGAACCTTGGGTAGAAAACACAACACATTTCATTTAAATCCCCACGGTTTCTCCCTTTCACAGTACCTTTCACAGTCATTCTTTAAATTCACCTAACATTTCCTGCTTTGAGGTATGGGACATAGAGGAAGGACAGGAACTGTGTGGTCACTGAAATTATAATTAGGTGTTGGACTAATTAATTGCCTTATGCATCGGCGCACTGATTTTTTTCAGATACTTCATTGGATGTGACCGTCTATGAAGAGACCTCACAGTAGTGCCCTGATGAGGAGCCCTGGGTCCATTTCAATTTTCTTTTCAGCTTTTTATTAACATTTGGTCCTCAAGCTGTAAAGAGAGGGTTGGCAACTTGAGTGGTGGTCTGGGTAAGCAGGAGTGACCTTGTAACCTAAGAGAAAGCAAATGGAAGAGAGGTCCCATGGGACCTCTGAGAAACTGATCGTTAGTTTCCATGACGGGAAGGTCGATGGCCCTTGCCAGGCATGACAATCAATACAGCATTTCATAGATGATGTCTCCGTTACTGTTCTATTGCTGTGAAGAGATACTGTGGCCAAGGCAACCCTTGAAACGAATGCATTGAATTAGGACTTGCTTGCAGTTTCAGACGCTTGAGCCATTATTATCATGGCAGAGAGCACAGTGCCAGGCAAGTGTGGTGTGGGAGAAATAGTGAGGGCTACATCCTATTCCATGAACAGAGAGAAAAGGAGAGGAGGGAAAGAGCGAGAAAGGGGAGAGGGGTGGAGAGAGGGAGAGAGAGGGAGAAAAAGGGAGAGAGAGAGGACCTTGTGTGGGCTTTTGAAGCGTCAAAGCCCTCCACCACGACATACTTTCTCCAATAAGACCACACTTCCCAGTCCTTCTAATTTTTTCAGAGTTCTGCTCCCTGGACACTAAGAATTCAAATATATGAGTCATTCTTATTCAAACCACTACAGACAGGAAGGCCAATGGCCCTTTCCAGGCATGGCAATACTTGCAGCATTTCATAGGGCGACAGCCCTAGGTGCTCTTGAGGGATGGGAAGGGTTCTAAGCAACATCATGGGTAAACACTTGGTCCAAGGCTATGCTGTGTCTAGAATTAGCTCAGTGCCTGGAGTGCTCCGCTGTGTAAAGGGCTGACTCCTCCTTTCAGTTTTACTTGAGGAGGGAGAGTGCCGAGGCATACGATGGGTGGTCCTATGTGTAAACTTTTTATAATGCCGCCCAATACTTTGGAGATGAAGTGGCCACCATTACCTTAATCTGTATTTTCTATAAAGCTAGTCATGGCATGACTGGTTCTCATATAATCAATCACGATCCCAGCAATGGTATCTGGAAGGGGTGGGCGTCCCACAGAGGTAGTCCACTATCACTAGTAATTCAGGTTCTCTGCCACAGGTATTTCTGGCATGCCTGCCTGGATGGTTCCCAGGTCAGACCTCCCTCTGAGATTTGTTTTCTTATCTACCATCTTTTTGTTTATAATCAGATGAGTCATACACAACCACACCTCTTTAGCAATGGCGTAGACCCTGCCCTCCAGTGATAACTTCTTTGTCACAACACATGTAGCTTGAGGGCCCCAGTGAACCTCACAGGATGGGTAGGAGTGTGATTAGTTAGTTTTCTGTGGCTGTCATAGAACATCAAGACCAGGGTAACTTATGGAAGCTAGAGTTGACTTGGCTTACAACCCCAGAAGGTAAGAGTCCACACTGGTGGGACAGCGTGGAGGTGTGGCAGCAGGCAGGATGTGCCATGCGTTGACACAGCAAGAAGCTGAGGACTCTCTTCCTTTACCATAAGTATAACGTGGGCTTCTTACCCAAAGCCTGACCTCAGTGGCAAAGCTGCACCTCCCCAAACGATGTCACCAAATGCCTAAGACTGCTGGGGACATTTGTCACTCATTCTGCCACAACAAGTAGAGTCAAATATCTGGAGCCTTTGTGGCTTCCCTGAGCAAGAGGAGGAAGTATCCAAGAGGTACCATTGTTCTCTGGGTCCTGGCTGGCTTTGCATGGCAACGACCATGCCCTCTTTTGACCAGCCCTCCCATCCTCATTGCCGTGTGCTTCCCGGCTTTGCTATTGAATACCCAGAAGGATAGAGCAGCCATATAATTTTATTTCTATTTTTTTACATTTTGCTTTGCTTTTCAAGACAGGATCTCTCTGTGTAGCCCCAGCTGTCTCGGAACTCACTCTGTACACCTGGATGGTCTTGAATTCACAGAGATCCTTCTGCCTCTGCCTTGTAAGTTCTGGGATAAAAGGTGTGCACCATTACCGTCCAGCTGTCATGTATTTTTAACTTCTGTGTAACTTTTAGATAAAAACAAGTGGTTGAAACCTAGCAAAGTTAGCAAACATAGTTACCTCGGTTATTCATCTTTGTCTTTTGATGTAATTCTTATAAATATTACTACCGTGAGTAACAGTATAACTTTACAGATTCAAAACCTTTCACCTTCAAGCATGTATTACCCTAAAGGCCCATCCTCTACAAACCTTGTATAACTTACTAAGACCTTCTGTGACTTAGCTTTACAAAACCCATCCTTACGGAAATTATTCTCTTTCTAGCCAACAATATGAACTAGTTCTTTTCGAAGTCTTCAACAGGCTCCTCTTACCTGATGGCAGATATATTTGTTATTGTTTCTTATTTTCCTTCATGCTCTTCACCTGTTCTAGTTGACTTTATATAAAATGGTATAAAAACTTGACGAAGAGTATGAAAAATAAAAACACTGAATTAATGGCTACCAGATGCAACAGCGCACTGCTCCACTCAGCTCGAAAATGAGGTCTCCGGTAATTTGTTCCCCTTGAGCACTGCACTGCCTTCCCGAGCTCACAAATGCCAAGCATAGAGTGTCTCTCTCACACAAGGGTGAGGACATCATTTCGCCTAGTCCATTCATGAGAATTTGACCCAGTTTCAAGTTGCTAGTCTTTGGTAGCAAGACTTCCAGGAAACCATGGTGTTGGAACTCTCCTGAGAGGTCAGAATTTTCCCAGTTTTCATATAGTGAGTGGGTGCCCTTTACCAAGCAGGATCCCCCACCCCCACTCCTTGGCCCCAGTGAGCCTGCGATCTGCTTGAGAGTGCTTCTGTACCCGTGGTGTGAAGACACCGGCTTCCTATTAGATCTCAACCCCTGCCTTCACTTCAGGAATTGTGGGTAATGCTTCTCTTGTGCTGGATCCTCAACAGCCTCTGGGATAGATTGCCTGGTTCTTTCTCTTCACTGCCTGCCTTAGTCAAAGGAGCACTCAGGACGTTGCCTTCCTCTTCAAGTACGAGAGGCCCCTCATTTCAATAAACAAAAAGCTGTCACTATTTATCTGAGGGTCTTTAGAATATGGTAGGATCTCTCTTGTCATCGAAGTGTCCTGGACTCCTGCTCTTGGCAAGGGTAAACCCATGGTAAGCACTGGCTGGATTTTTTTGTGTGTGTCACTGGGAGCCCCCGGAGCACTGCTGCTGCTGCCAACGGGAGCTGGGCCAGCACGTCCTTAGTTGTCTACTATTCCTCCTGTAGACTGGCCCCACCAGATTCTCCTTAGTTTGTAGAGGAACTGCTTCCTATCCATTCTTCTTGTTCTTGTTCCGGGCTGATGTTCCTGATAGTCACAGGAAACTTGAATAGGATTTGTCTTTCCTTGGCTGGGCCAGGTCTCTGCTATTGTGAATTTCCTGGCTATACTGGAATCCTATCTTTCCAATTTGACCTGATGCACAACCTCTTTGAGGGGTTGATAACAAACATCTGTATTGACACTTGCCGGTGTGCTCTGATATTTAGATGATACCCTTAGGGCAGTGGCAGATAATGTCGGAAATTGTCCTGTTCAATCTGTGATTGGCAAGCCTAGCACACAAGTAAAAGGAAGTGTAAGTTCTTGCCACAAACTCGAACCCGGACATCTCCACTCTCATTTATCTGGTGCTGCTAATGGGTATATTTGTAACTTAGCATTCTCTTGGGTGATTATGTATGTGGGAACATTTCTTACCATCCATAGACTTGAGGGTCTGGCTTGCTTCACAGTTCCAGCTTTGAAGTGTCTCCCACATCTGTAGCAGCTTATTGAAGCTGGGCATGCTAAGTCAAAGAAAACTAATAAAGAAGCAACATCTGGGAGGAACTTCTGATGGCAGATATCCATTCCCAAACTATGATGCTGGTGCCCCAGGTTTTGAGCTGCTGATATATGTTTTCAACCTTCTTTGTGTAGACGTTCTCCCTGGTTACAAGCTTGGAGAAAAATAAGCTTTGGTGAGCCATAATGGCAGAAGCCTTCATTCCTAAAGTTGGTTCAGCAGGCAAACCTTTTATAACTCAAGTAACTCCTTCCAGGCAACCTAACGTTCTTTTATTTTCTATAAAGGAAGGCTCTGAGCATCTATAGTTAATTATACTTATAACGAAGCCATCTGCTGCCAATAGCAAATTAAAACAGCATGAAACTGATTGCATAAAGCACAGACCTCAAGCCCTACTCTCCACAGGCTGAGCTGTGCTCAGCCCTGCTCTCCCGGCTACAATGTGGACTTCCTTAGTTCCAGGTGGGATTGCACTGCATTCAAATAACACAGAGTCTGTCAACTTCTTCTTAATGCTCCTCCTCTTGTTTCTTTACTTTGTTTTTTCATTTTATTCCCTAAACAAAAATCCAAATTACATTCATGGTACATTATCAATGACCTCAAGTAGGGATACTGCTTGCAAACCAGAAACAACAGAAAAGAAAGCTCACACAAGGGAGACATTTGTTTCCTTCGTTCTCACCAGGAAAGGGAGGAGCATACAGCTCAAAATCAGCCAGAAACATTGTTTCATCCTCAGAGCTTGTGTGACTTGCTTCTTATGCTTTAGCATTCCTTGTCTCTTTCCAAGCAACTACGGCCCCATATTGTCATCCCTTTCTCATCCTGGCAAGGGAGACGGTCACTTAATATTGACATCAACTAGGGCCAGGCACAGAGCTGGGGCCCAGAGAACTGATTCAACCACCAGCAATTCCATATGGACCTTCTGTGAAAGGGCTCAGTTCCCTTGTGTTATGATGCCCTGCAGAGCTAATGAAAAACCTTATTTTTACTGGCCTTATATCTTCTCTGCTTCCCATCAGTTCAGGAGTTGTCTAACCAGAACTTCAGCATTTCTCCTAGCGGACCTGTAGTAGTAACTATTTAAATGCTTATATATAAATCCTGGTAGCAGTAGTGTTCCTTGATAACTGCCTCAATATTCTGAGTTCCCGAATGAAACACACACACACACACACACACACACACACACACACACACACAGCCCTTATATTTTGATATGCTTAGAACAGCTCAATAGCCGAGCCACTTCTCCATGTGGCTAATCCAACTCCCTCCGATATTCCCAGGTTATTTCTTACTAAATCCTATATTCCATCATGGCTGCCCTGGACCCAGTTGGGCAACCCTCTTGGGCCTCTCTCCCCTGGTTCCTACATGGTGGCTCAGCTCTCTGTCCTACACCTTCTCAGGCGTTGCATCTCCTTTTCACCTTCCCCCAGCATGACAGATCTCCTTCTTCTCCCTCTCCTGGAAAATCGTAGGGTCCCACCTCAGTCAGCTCTGCCCAGCCATTGGCTGCTGGCATCTTTATTTACCAGTCAGAACCAACTGGGGGCAGGGTCGCTCAGTGTCTTACAAGGTAGCAGGTGGACTCTTGTGCAAACAATTTTAAGGAACCAAATTAACATAAGAATACAAACAGCCACTTGGACCACTGCAGGGATATCAGATAGCCCCCATCCCCAACCCCACCCCATTTTCTGTCTTCCCTGGAGCGGCTCACACAGCCCTCCTCCTGCATGCACTAGAGGTCCCCTCTGTACCTTTGGTTTCTCTCTCTCTCTTTTTTTTTTCAGACTAAGTCTCATGAACAACGTGTAACTTATACTTTCATCCTCCCCAGCTCTCCCAGTCTCAAAGGCGGTCCATTACAGTCCATTCTGGGCCCTCGATTTGTGCACAGTTCCCTGGTTGCTTGCTCTTTGCCCTTCCTTCTCTGAGCTTTGGGTTTCTGTTAGTGCCAGAGCACAGGACAATTTCTATGCCCGGGGCTCCTGCCAAAGCTAGTGGTGTGCACCTACCAGGATGGAGATCAGTCCTCCAGACCCCCCAGTCATGGGAAGAGAGCCTCATTGTGTGCCAAACTATTAGACGTGCATCTGGGTCAAGAGACAATATCCACACAGTCTTGAGTGATTTGACAAGGCAAAGGGAGACCGGCTGGGATTTTTGTTCCTAACAGGAAGGGGGACCCATGATTCACTATTTGTGGTGAGAGCCCAGCCTGGTATTCTTACATGATTGCCTAACATGAAGCTCTGAAATTGATAAGCAAAGTGCTCCTTTTGACAACAGGATACAACCTGTCGTAAGAACATGCTTTGAGCTTACAGAAGTGCCAAGGTGGGGAAAGGATTTTTGCCAGATGGCATCTTTACAAGGTTCGTTTATAGATGGAGCCTCATTTGACCCGTAAAAGAAAAGACAGTGCATTTCAGTTATGTTCCCAAAGAGAAAGGGAGCCCATGGGAGCTAGGAGTGCCTGGTCTCTCGACTGTCCCCTTGCTTCAGGAGTCGAATGAACAATTACGGGATATTTTCTTGTGTCAGATCAATCAAAATTCCATGGAAGGAATGTGAAGGTCAACTCAAAAGGTAAGCTTCTCCCTGGGAAGTTGTTACCAATGCTATAATGGATCCTGAGACACCATCTGTCTGTGCACTGTGAACACTTCCTCAGGCCAGCAAGAGAGTTTGTAGGCGAAAGCACTCGCTGGACAAGCCGGACACCTAGGCTCAGCCCTTGGAACCCAATGGACTGAGAGGACTGACCCCAAGAGCTGTTGTCTGACTTCCGCACTCGCAGTGTGACATGAGCGCATGAGCACTCACACACAATAACCAGGATAACAGCAACAGTAATAATTAAAAATTATTTTCTCCTAACCAGAGAGATGCCTCTGGTTAGCACGAGCAGATCATGGAGAGGATGTGAGTTCAGTTTTTTTTTTTTTTTTTTTTTTTGGTTTTTTGAGACAGGGCTTCTCTGTATAGCCCTGACTGTCCTGGAACTCACTTTGTAGACCAGGCTGGCCTCGAACTCAGAAATCCGCCTGCCTCTGCCTCCCGAGTGCTGGGATTAAAGGTGTGTGAGTCCAGTTCTTAGTGAGCATAGAGAGCAGTTCACAGCCACCTGTAACTCAAACTCTGAGGAGAGCCAAAGCTCTGGTCTTCATAGATACCTGCACTAGCCTGTGTGCACAAGCACAGTCTCTACCCCCCTCATACATAAACACAATTTAAAAATCTTAAAAAATAATTTCACCTAGTGGTAGTATATTTCCACCTCTGTATGTGTACTTTGTTTACAAGAAACTGCATATGCAAAGTTTAAAATTTGACAAATTTTGACATTTGCACTACAGTGTACTAACAGATGTGATCGGCCCAGTGGCCTGCACAGCAACGCAGTCTATGACACCTATAAGGTGAAGAGCAGTGAGAGTCAGGCCATTGTGTCTCTGTGCCTCTGTGAAGCACTCACACTAGGACAAATGGCTAACTGAGGCGCCTACTTACATATCAAAGCAGACGCTGGCCACCAGTCTCCCTCAGTCCCTACCTATTAGAGTCATCCTGGCTGGCATATTCTGCCCCTACCTCAACCTCTCTAGCCACTGAACTTCACTACCTTTTCCCTACAGCTGTTCTCCCTATATAACTCAGCCATTTTAGACACAGTCTCTTGTTCTCTTGGCTCTTGTCTAGTTCTGCTCCTGAATCTCTCTTGGACTGATTACCCACCTCTCTTCTCTCTCTTCCCTCCTCACCACTCCCCACACCCACTTTCCCCTCATGGTCTGGTCCATTCTGTTGCGCATGTTCCATCTGAACCTGTCTAGATGCCTCTGGCTGCTTTCTCCCTCAAATTTACAATAAACCTCCTCCTCCACTATACCTAGGAGTGGTCATGCCCTAGTTTATATTTTCATTCAGTGGTGATGACCAGTAAGCTGGGGGAGCGTAAGAAACTACAGGAAAGGGCAGGAATCTCTGAGCTAGGACAGTCAGGCATCACCCATGTGTGGCCTGTGTAATTGTAAAAAGTGTGGGGTCATTTCTGCAGACTTGTTGAACCCAAGGAGGTGAGGGACCTGTTAGGTGCAAACCTAGACTGGAGTTGTGAGAGGCCACAGCAGCGTTGCTGTGGCAAAGGGCTTATTCACTCTGCACAGGCAGAGGAGGGCTTAGGCACGAAATGAAGTCCAGGGGAGGGGCTGCTGGGTAAGGGAGTTATGCACCTCTGGGAGCAGGGTGGGAAGTTGCACGATGACTGCCACACCTGTAAGGTTCTCACTGGGAGACCTACACTTGAGTCTCAGGATAGCGCGCACACCCGAGGAAATATGAGAGACCGTCTTGTTACAAACACATGAGGCAGTTTATTTTTCGGGGCTCTGGGTCAACACGTTCCCACGCAGGGGATAGGTGTGCGACCCTTAGGCTCGAGAGTTTGAGGGTTATATAGGAAAGGAAGATGGGGGAAGGCCTGTAGGATCTTTGGCCGTCGCCTCCCTGTTAGGACAAAAGCACAGGGAGAAAGCTGCGGGCAGAGTAATCTTGGAAAGGGAGGGGGAGTTACGCAATGAGCAGGAGCACTTAGACAAAGAAAGTGCAGACAGGCTGCTGTTCCTCTACGGGATGCACTTTCTCACTGCCTTCTCCTCTAGTGCTCAAGACTTAGTCCACTCTAGGAAAGATGTTCTAAAAATATAAGAAACTAAGAAATGAAAAAAGTTTGCACAATTACACACAATTGAACAGTTTAACTTTAACTAGCAATACATACGGGCACAGTGACTAAGGGGAGGGTGCTAATCAGCAGAGTAGCTGGTTAAACTCAAACCATATCTGAAGGACAAGGGAGTGCCAGGCCAGACTAGACGGTCCATTACTCAACTGGGCTTTGTCCCAGGACATCCTTGCATGCCTTCATCTTTATGGTCAGCCAGTTTCTGGAGTGACTCAACAGATGCCCTAATGTTCAGCTAGCCTTAGGCCTGTTACTCTTTAAAGTTCTTTCTTCCTTTCACACCCACTCTAGTGAAGACTTAAAAGCTTGGACGCAGTCCTGAGGCAAAAAGTTTCACGGAAACTTAGTCTCCTGGAGCCTTGGCATCCCCATAGCACGAGTGCTCCAAATTTGTCCCTGCAATAGTGTGGAGTGTCTTGCATGCTTTCTTGCAGTATTTTACTGGATAGAGGCTAGAAATCTCAGGGCAAGCTTAGCAAAGTATACTTAGAATCCTCCCTCATTACAGCCAGGTATGGCAGACTATATTACATATTAGAAGAAAGTTGGTGAGTTCTTCTGACAAATGGAGATTCCCTACAGACACTTAAAAGAGCAGCCAATTTACTCCCAAATGCAAGAATTTACCATGGCCTTAGAAGAAGGAGGGTTATGGTTTAAGGAAGAACTACATTATTGCATTATTCATGAAAAGTTTGGCTAGAGTAGAACCCCCTGGTGCAAGCTTTCACAAGGCTCAAAGGAATAGCATAAATTGTGACTAGGGTATGAAATCCTCACCTGGCCCCTGTCAATAGCTGACTCTAGATAGGGCTGATCTTATCTCAATTGTAAACACTGCCTGGTTCCTACTAGTCTTTTGTTTGCATTTCTCTGTTTTGTGTCAGATAACTTCAATGTACCTTGGCTGATGTGTCACCTAACTTCTTTGTTTTCTTCTGTAATATAAGTCTGATGCTCACTTTGACAAATTACATTCAGATACAACACTCCCTTGTGTTCGTGTCTGTATGTCACTTTTCGCCGACTCCCTGCTCACCTGTACCAGGACCCTGATTCTCCTGCGGGTTGAGGGGCTAACTGAGCCAGTCCATGGCAGATGATTACATGTGTGTCTTTTCAAGTTGATCAAAGTTCGTGATATTCTGAAAAATGGGGCATGGGGTCTGCTTTATTCTGTGGTGCAGTTGCCATGTTCTGTGTTTGGGCTCACTGAGCAGTCATGGTACTTTTCATCTAATTAAGGCTTGATTAGAAAACAGAACAAGAGAGCCATCTAGATTTAGGATCCATTTTGTACTGGTCCTTTCTGGGGTCATCCTAGCACACAGCCTGTGTCTGAAGCTTAGTGAGTCAGAGGTTGTGAGTTAGAGCAGTTGACTGGCGGAAGCCTTATCTTTAGCCGGAGAATCAAATCCTAGGACAATGGTATGCTGTAGTTACCCCTTGTTAGTGAGAAAATGGACCTCTTGATGTCAGGCTTGTGGGATTCTCTGAAACAATCTTTCTTTGTTCATAACTTAAATGTGAGGAAATGAGGCAGGGAAGAGAGGTGCGTGCCTTTAACTCTAGCGCTTGGCAAACAGAGGCAGTGAGGTCTCTGTGCATTCCAAGCTAGTCAGGGCTACACAGTGAAACCCTACTCCAAAACAGCATTGACAAAAGATATCTCACCCTGTACATAGTCAATTCCAGATTAGTAAAGGACCTTAATGTGAAGTTTAACGCCCTGAAACGGATACAGGGAAACGTTGGGAAAATATTTCCACAGATGGATGAAAGAAGGACTTTCAACGGGACTTTAGTTTCTCAGAAACATAGCCAACAACTGACACGTGGCATCTTATGAAATTAAAAAGACAAAGAAAGAAAGCAAAGCAAAGGAAACCATAGAACAAAGAGGTAGCCCACAGAATGGGAGAAAAATCTTTGCAAGTTGAACCTCCAAAAGAGGAATTCTATCTAGAATATAAAGTAATCAAGAACTCAAAATAATGGACAATCAGGACTGGAGAGATAGCTCAGTGGTTAGCAGCATTTGTTGCACTTGCAGAAAACCTAGAACTTACATGATAGTCACAGTCAGTCCTAATCCCAGTTCCAGAAAACCAAGCATCCACTTCTGGATCTGACCTCTGTGGGCACCAGGTATGTGTATGATGCACACACATACATACAGGCAATCACTCATACACATAAAATACCTAAAGCATGAAATCAAACAACCCAATTGATAACTTGGTTAATGACCAGTTTGCTGACAACAAAATACAGTTGGTTACAAACATATGAGGAAATGATCATCTCACTTGCAAGTTAAAACCACACTGGATTCAATCCTACCCATAAGACAATAAAGCAAGGAGAAGCCACAGAGCTGTTCTAGACAGACAGCCATGCTCTGGAGCAGAGTGACACCCCTGCCGTGTGTTTGACTTCTATGTGGATTCTTACACACCATAGGGTAACAGCCTTAGTAACTCTTGTAAGTTCATACTTTAAAGTAGTCCCCAGAGGGTTTGGGGTAATATAACTGTTATATTATTTAAAGTATTTTAATGAAAACATAGCTCCTGCTAAACATAGAATTAGAAACATAATGGAAGAAATATAGACTACCAAACATGGCTGAGGGGTTAAACAAGGAAAGTACTAAGAACAACTGGAGGGGGCTGGTGAGATGGCTCAGCCGGTTAGAGCACCCGACTGCTCTTCCGAAGGTGATGAGTTCAAATCCCAGCAACCACATGGTGGCTTACAACCACCCGTAACAAGATCTGACGCCTTCCTCTGGTGCGTCTGAAGTCAGCTACAGCGTACTTATGAAGAATAATAAGAAAATGACTCCTTGGACTGGAGAGACCAACCGGAGCAAGTGAGGCTGTCCGGAGCGAGCGGAGCCGAACGGGGACGGCCGAAGCAAGCAGGGACAGCCGGAGCTAGCGGGCCGGAGCGAGTGGGGCCGAACGGGAACCGGCCGGAATGAGCGGGGCCAACCGGAGCAAGCGGAGCCGATCAGAGCGAGCAGGGCTGGCTGGAACAAGCGGGGGCCGTACGGGGGCGGCCGGGAGCGAGTGAGGCTGGCCGGAGTGAGCAGAGCCGGCGGGAGCGAGCGGGGTTGACCGGAACAAGGAAAAAAAAAAAGAACAACTGGAGGCTGGAGCCGCACAACAAATCTAAACTATTAGGAAAGTATGAAAACTAACCAGACAACTCATCTGGTGAGCCGGAGCAAAGGACGAGAGGGGACAAAAAAGGAAACGCAGACACTGAAGTTGGGCCTGGTGTATTTACTCTGCTTAGACATCCAAAAGGAATGAAATAGCCAAATAGATTAAATACCATGAAACATGATTTTATTCGAGGGAGGAAGTGAGGAGCTGGAGAGAAACCTCCTGCAGTAGAGGACCGTCTGAGCATCACAGGTTAGAGAGGAGATCCCTCCGCACGACAAAAGCCATGGATTGTCAGCATCTAAAAATAATGTAGCTGCAGATGCCTGGAGGCAGGACCCAAGAAAGCCATGGAAACAAACAACCTGTTCTTGAACCAAAGAAGCTGAGACAACACCTTCCATGTCTATGAGAGAATCTCTGTGTAGAGTAACAGACCTCTTTTGTTCAAAACTAAAGTATGTTAGATCCCCACCACAGTGACAAAGTACCCAAGACTTTAGAAGAAAGGGTTTGTTTTTTGGCTTATAGTCGGTCAGTGGCAGACAGGCTCGTGGTGGCTTTGGGACTGTGGCAAAGCAGTGTGTGACATTAGAGAGCATCAGATCAAAGCTACTCGCCTTAGGACATTTGAGCAGTAGGGAGAGGAAGGAAATGCTGGCTCCTCTCCAGGTTCCTCCCTAAGCCCCGCCCACAGCAGCAACACAGTTTGGGGATGAGTCTTTAGTGTAGCCGCCTGAGATCTGAATTACAGCAAACAGAGCATAAGAGTGAAGTAGAACAGGCAAGTAAGGAAAGGATGAAGAATGGATTTAGAATGGAAGCTTTGATGCCAGAAGGTCCCTCAGGTGCCATACAATGAAGAGGGGGTGCTGGCATGGGCTGGGGGCATNATTGAATGGATTTGACTCTACTGCAAAAGAGACACAGAGAAGACCCTAGATTCCAGGTTCCTTGCTGGTCCCCTTGTCCTTGTCCTTAGATTGTAAAACAGGCTACCCCATGCAGTTGAGCGGTGCTGATAGCAGCCTGGGAAATAAATGGAGTTAAAAGTTCAGTGGGGAACTTTTGTACCCCAAAGTGTCATGTAATAGAGATGGAGTCCCCAGAGTGAAAGGTGGTGAGATCCCCAGGAATAGGTCTCATTGACCTCACTGGACCACTATCGTTAGAAAGGATTAATAGATTTTTCTCAAAACTTGGTTAGTTCTCAGAGCTCTGGATTCCCTCTCAGAGTTTCCATTCCCACCCTGCATGATTTCACCCTTTATCCAAGAGATACTTTACCAAAGTCAATACCATTGCCACCCTTGTCCATCCAGAATGGTGGGCTGAACATGCCTTTATAAAAGTTCCCAGTCTTGTGTATTTTGCTATAGCAACAGAAAGCAGACTTAAGACAATGGGTCATGCAAGGTCACCATACTCTTCTATGTCCTCAATCCTTCCCTGGGCTCTGTGGACTTGAAGGTCTTCAGCAGTCATTGATAACACTTGCAAGGAAAGGAGATGAGCTGGAGCAAGATCCTTTCTAACATTTCACTTCTACTGGCCCAACATCTCACACTTTGAGAGCAACAGGATCACCCTGTGCCCTGTATGCTTTGAGATGCCAATGAACACATTTCTGAGTAGGCTTTGAGCATCTGCCTCTCAGAGTGTGCTGTGAGGATAGACTATTCTCTCTGTAGTTCAACATGGGCTGTTAACTGCTTCAAATGTGACCGATATTATTAGGTTCTGAGTATTTTGAGTCTTTAAATATAGTCAGACTATCTGTTCAGTGGCTGCCACACTAGATAGCAAAGGCCTAGAGACCCAAAGATGAAGGAGACATGACCTGTCTCCCATGGTGTTGCCTTGCATAGGAATTGAAGACCAGATCCAATGACTCCTTTCTGGTGTGCAATCTTGTTACCAGACAGGCATAAGAAATGGTAGGGTTGAATGAGCTCAAACCCTGAGAATCTCAGAATTCAGAATGGCCAGAGTGGAGCCATCCCTATCTGTCTCTACCTACTCTGAAACACATAACCATAACACTCCACTAAGGACCATAGATTCTGGGTCACATAGCATAAACACCTGGAGTTCTTCTCCATGCTAATGAGGTATCTAGATAGCCCAGAGCCTTTCAGCCAATGAGCTTCTCTTCCTGAGTATCCCTTCCCATAAAAGGTATCTAACCCCTGGTTCACACCCCCAAAAAAGTGTATGCATTACATCCACCATCAATTAAACCAGTATGAACAAACAAAGATGGCCCCAGAGAGCTGTTTTATTGATTGTGGTAGGGAGAAAGGTTTCTCTCTTCCAGTCCCCCTGGTATACTTAACCTTGGCTCCAACTCAGACTGGGTTTCACTTGTCCAGGGCTCTGCCTCCACTGTCTTCCTAGCAAGATGCCCCGAGGGGAAGGTAGACCGCAGACTTCTGTTCCTTACCCCCCAGTGGTACACTGGTGGTGCACTGGAACCCACAGAGGAGACCACAACATTTGTCCCAGACTCCACTGTTTCTCCTTCCAGTCTGGTCTGGCGAAGGAGAACACTAGACTATGGACTTTGTCCTGCCTCTAATAGGTCGACTGTGGCAACCCAGGATGTAGGAAACACATCATACCAGATTATATCTGTGGCTCAAGCATTTGTGGCAGCAGTAAAAACAGAAGGATTCTGCTTCAAATGTGGAAAGATGGGACATTGGAGAAATGAATGCCCATAAAACTCCATCCCTATAACAGATCCTAATGCCCCTAAGGCAATGTGTTTCTAATGCCAGAAAGGTTTCCACTAGAGAAAATATTGTACCTCCCTATATGACAAGGACAGTAAGCCACTGGAGCTTTTAAACTTAAGAGGGGGGCAGCCCTCAGCCCCAACAGTAAGAGGGATAATTACTCCCATAGAAGCCCTACGGGTGTCCAGCATCTCAAAAGGCTCCCACCCAAAATTAACCATTAAAATAGATAACAAGGGCTGGTGAGATGGCTCAGTGGGTAAGAGCACCCGACTGCTCTTCGGAAGGTGATGAGTTCAAATCCCAGCAACCACATGGTGGCTTACAACCACCCGTAACGAGATCGGATGCCCTCCTCTGGTGCGTCTGAAGTCAGCTACAGCATACTTATGAAGAATAATAAGAAAACGGATCCTTGGAACAGAGAGACCGACCGGAGCGAGTGGGGCTGTCTGGAGCAAGCGGGGCTGTCCGGAGTGAGTGGAGCCGAACGGGGATGGCTGGAACAAGCGGGGCCGGCCGGTGTGAGCGTGGCCAGCTGGAGCGAGTGGGCCGGAGCGAGTGGGGTCGAATGGGGATGGCCTGAGCGAGCGGGGCTGTACAGGGGCGGCCAGAGTGAGCAGGGCTGGCCAGAGCGAGCAGAGCCAGCCGGAGCGAGCAGGGTTGAGCGGAGCAAGCAGGGTTGACCAGAACAAGGAAAAAAAATAGATAACAAGCCATTTAAGGGACTTATGATACTGGAGCAGACAACAATTTTGAGACAAGAACCTACATGACTGGCAACTGACCCCTAAGCCCCAGCTCCTAGGCATAGGGCGTCTCTTTCATGCATTTACCACGAAACAGGCCGGCCTACAGGTGGGAGGACCCTGATGGAACTACTGGCCTCATATGTTCCCTGGTAACTCAAGTAGCCACCAATCTTCTAGGGAGAGATTTCTTACAAGTCCTAGGAGTAGTGCTTACTGCCCAACCAGAAAGAAACCACAAAACCTTTCTCCAACTCACACCCAGCACTCGGGAGGCAGAGGCAGGCAGATTTCTGAGTTCGAGGCCAGCCTGGTCTACAAAGTGAGTTCCAGGACATCCAGGGCTACACAGAGAAACCCTGTCTAGAAAAACCAATATATATGTATATATATATATATATATATATATATATATATATATATATATATATATATATA
>CACVCL010023119.1:0-24275 GCA_902729485.2 Mus minutoides
TTTATCTCTGGGTCTCAGTTTTCCCATCTGTAAAATGAAGTGTCCGCCCAGGAAAGTTGGAAGGTTCTTTCCTGCCTGACATCCTGATGCTGTGGAAGCCATTTTCAGCTCTGCTAAATTATGCATTGCTCCACTGAGAGAGAGAGAGAGAGAGAGAGAGAGAGAGAGAGAGAGAGAGAGAGAGAGAGCGCTTTGTGCAAGAGATGAGTAACGTGCACAGCTAGACTTTCTGATTAAGTGGGGCTCAGCACCTCGCTGCACAGCGCTTTGCTGGGATGACGAGTCCCTGCCTGAGGGAAGACAGAGCTATTTTGAGTCAGGGCTGATTAGAGATAAGGTGTTGCATTTCTGGCCGTGACTCACCCAAAGCTCTTAGGCTTAAAGCTTAACCCTTGATGAATGGACGTAGGCTAACCTCCCTGCAGCTTCTGAAAACAGTTCCAGTTACGCCACTCCTCGTGCTCCAGCTCTGCCTGTCTGTTAAGCGCACCTTTGACCTCTCCTTGTTTAGAGAGCACCTCTGAGGTGCAGCTCCTGTTTGTAATCTCTCTCCTTGACATCTTCTCTTCTTTGCTCTTTTCTGTTACTCAGTCTTCTGGGTTATATAAAGGGGATCAACTTCGAAATCCTCTTAAATAAATCCAGCCACCCTGTTAGGTAGGGGGGATGGAAGCGTCACAAGATGCTTGGAAGGGGAAAAATACTTCTGCATGCAAAAAGTCCAGAATATGAGCAAGCTATACAACTGACCAAAAGACTAGGTTTATGCTACTTTGAAAGCCAACAAAATTAAATCAAGGGGCAGCTACGACGTTATAGAATGCTTCAGTGGGCAGTTCCCACTCCTTACAATCTTGCTATGTTATCTTTAACCGGTCGGTTTATGTTTTGGCTTGACGTTGGAGGAAAACCCCTGAGGCAGTTTGACAGGACAGGGTTAGGACTGGGGCTTACAAGGCTCCGGATTTTATACAGTTGCTTTAGTCCTAACAAGCAAGATGCAGAAGGAATTTTTAAAATTGACTCAGATTTCAGAAACACTTCAGGGAGTCCATTCCTTTAAAAACAGCCTGTACCTTAGCCCTTTCTAATGAGAACAATCATAGCTCTGTTTGCTTTGGAAGAGACTTTTAAAAAAAATAAAAAAATAAAAAACCTTATTTTTGAGGGACATAACCCAATGTGGCAAACACTATTGTTTTAATTATTTATTTATTAATTGATTGATTGATTGATGAATTAATTAGCCTCTTGACTTCTGTTCCCCCCCCCCCCCCGAGTTCCTCACCCACCACTACCCCTCCTACCCATCCCACTCGTCCTGCCTTTCTCTTCTGAGAAGTGGAAGCCTCCCATGGATAGCAACCAGCCCTGTCATGTCAGGTTGGAGAAAGACTAGGTACGTCTTTCTAGGTACGTCATTGAGGCTCAGTGAGGCAGCAAGGTGGACAACAGAGTCAGCTCCCGCTGTCAGGAAGATCAATCTACACACTACTATAACCTATGTACAGAGGGCCTAGGTCAGTCCCATGCAAGCTCCTTGGTTGGCTGTTCAGTCTCTGGGAACCCTGGTGGGATCAGTTGAGTTGATTCTGTAGGCTTTCTTGTGATGTCCTTGACCCCTTGGGTTCCTACAATCTTTCTTCCCCCTCTTCTGCAGGATTCCACAAGCTCTGCCAAATGTTTGGCTGTGGGTCTCTGCATCTGTTTCCATCCGTTGCTAGGTGAAACCTCTCTGGTGATGTCCCAGCACATCTTGTAGGTAGGATGAATTGCATGTCGAAGGTTTTGTATTTGGCCCTCCATTGGAAGTCTTGCCTGGTTACAGGAGATGGCCAGTTCAGGCTCCATATCTTCTATTGCTAGGATCTAAGTTAGGGTCACCCTTGTAGATTCCTTGGAGTGTTCATGCCCTAAGTTTCTAGCTGGTCCCAGAGATGCCCTCCCCATTCCAGTTGTCTCTCCTAGTACTCTCTCCCCCCTCCCCCCCCCACATGATCCCTCCTGTTCCCGTGTCCCCTCTGTCTAGTCTGCCATCCCACCCCAACCACCCACGATCTCTATTCTATTTCTTCTTTTCAGTGAGATTCCTGTGATTTCCCCCTTAATCACTGTTTGTTACTTACCTTCTTTGGGTCTGTGATTGTAGCATGGTTAATACAATCCACATGGTTAGTCCAAGTGGTTTACAGTTAATACCACTTATAAGTGAGTACATACCATGTTTGTCCTTCTGGCTCTGGGTTACCTCACTCAGGATGATCATTTCTAGTTCTACCTCTTGCCCCAAAATTTCATGAAGTCATTGGTTTTAATAGCTGAGTGATAATGAACCACATTTTCTTTATCTGTTCTTTGGCTAAGGAACCTCTAGGTTGTTTCCAGTTTCTGGTTATTATGAATAAAGCTGCTGCGAGCATAGTTGAGAGCAAGTGTCCTTGTTGTATGGTGGAACACCCTTTGGGTATATGCCTTGTTGTATGGTGGAACACCCTTTGGGTATATGCCCCAGAGTGGTATATCTATTCCCAAATTTCTGAGAAACTGCCCAATTGATTTCCAAAGTGGCCATACAAGTTTGCACTCCAGCAATAGAGGAGTGTTCCCTTGTTCCACATCCTCACCAGCATGAGCTGCCACTTGAGTTTTTAATCACTAACCATTTTGACAGGTATAAGATGGACTCTTGGAGTCATTTGATTTGCATTTTCCTGATGGCTAAAGACGCTGAATATCTCTTTAAGTGTTTCTCAGCCATTAAAGATTCCTCTGTTGGAGAATTCTCGATTTATATCTTTACCCCATTTTTAAATTGGGTTACTTGGTTTGTTGATGTCTAATTTCTTGAGTTCTTTATATAATTTGTATAACAGCCCTCTTTCAGATGTGGGGTTGATGAAGATCTTTCCCCATATGTAGGCTGCCATTTTGTACTACTGATGGTATTCTTTGCCTCACAGAAACTTTTCAGTTTCATGAGGTCCTATTTATTAATTGTTGATCTTACTGTCTGTATGATTGGTATTCTGCTCAGGAAGTTGTCTCCTATGCCAATTCATTCAAGGATATTCCCCACTTTCTCTTCTATTAGGTTAAGTGTATTTGTTTTTATGTTGAGGTCTTTGATCCACTTAGCTGAGTTTTGTGCTAGGTAATAGATACGGATCTATTTGCGTTTTTCTATGTTCAGACATCTATTTATGGTTTTGGCCATAATACCAAAGCAATCTACAGAGTCAACTCAATTTCCACAAAAATTCCAACACAATTCTACACAGACCTTGAAAGAGCAATTCTCAACAAATGGTGCTAATGTCTGATCCATGAGAATGGGAGATCTTTTCATTTTCCGATATCTTTCTCAATTTCTTTCTTCAGAGACTTCAAGTTCTTGTCACACAGATCTTCCACTTGCTTGGTTAGAGTTATAAAAAGAAATTTATATAATTTGTGGCTATTGTAAAGGGTGTTGTTTCCCTAATTTCTTTCTCTGCCCATTTATCATTTGCATATAGGAGAGCTACTTTTTTGTTGTTTTTGTTTTTGCTTTTGAGTTTATTTTGTATCCAGTTACTTTGCTGAAGGTGATTATCAGCTGGATCCCTAGAAAGTGCCCTGGTCTCTTCCTTCACATAACTGTCCACCGGTCTTCCCAGAAGCAGGCATAGGAATACGAGGTGCATATAGCCAGGCCCACAGATGTCTCAGAGACATCTCAGTCAGAAGAGCTGAGTTGATCCCTGGGACCTATGTAGTGGGATGAAAGAAACGAATCCTACCAGTTATCCTCTGACCTCCATGTGAGTGTAGTGGTACTCATGTCCTTCCCCAGAAATGGGCAAATAAATGAAATAATAATAATAATAATAATAAAGATTCCCCCACATTCCTGCAGAAGAGCCCACCTGGAGTTCTTAGCATTTCCTGAGCTGTCTGGAGATCAAGCCTTCTTTTTTTTTTTTTTTTTTAATGTTTTTTTTTTAAGATTTATTTTATTTATTATATGTAAGTACACTGTAGCTGTCTTCAGACACTCCAGAAGAGGGCGCCAGATCTCCTTATGGATGGTTGTGAGCCACCATGTGGATGCTGGGATTTGAACTTATCACCTTCGGAAGAGCAGTCGGGTGCTCTTACCTGCTGAGCCATCTCACCAGCCCCGAGATCAAGCCTTCTTAGAGCCAGGCCTGCCCTGTGTACATGGTGGCTAACACACAGTAGTAGGGGAGAGGGAAGAAAATGTCCCTTCCTTTTGAGTTGTATCACTTCAGATGTGCTTGTTTACTTTGTTTCCATTTGAGTTATATCATTTCAGATATGCCTGTGTATATTATGTTTATATACTTTGTTTCCTTTTTAGTTGTATCCCTTCAGATGTGCCTGTGTACATTGTGCGTGTATACTTTGTTTCCTTTTGAGTTGTGTGACTTCTCATGTGCCTGTGTATATTGTGCCTGTATACTTTGCTTCCTTTTGAGTTGTGTAACTTCCCATGTGCCTGTGTTGCCTGCACATTTCACCCGGAATCTTTGGAAGTATTCACTTCTTTTTTCCAGCCCCCATAGCTCCTTGTATGTTGTGAAACAATTAAGTATTTTGCTTTTCCTCTGCTACTGCCATCACCCCTTTCTCCCAGTCTCAGATTTCTCAGCCGCTGGTGATACCCACACTGTGCACACAGCTCCCCAAACTCCCTTGTTTCCAGCTCCCAGACAGTTCTTCAAGGCCCAGCCTCTTTCTGCTTATGACCCCATTTATAGATGCCCTGGAATCAGCACTGTCAGAATGGCTGACAACTAGGCCAAAGGGTCTTGGCCAGAGGAAGAAAGCAGTGTAGGAAATCCACTTAGCATGTAAGGAAGCCCCAGTGTACACAAGCATTTGCTCGGAGTACCATTCACTTTATTATTTAAAGCACTCTGGTTGCAGGAAAGTTGAACTTTCTCCTTAGGAGACAACTTAGGAGAATAAGGACATTCTTGTGTTTATCACCCAGCATTGACCCTTGCCAGCTCAAGGCCTGTCTTGTTTGCATTTACATCTCTCCCCTCCCCCGTACATCTTCTTCAATGATTAATTTTAAAGCAACTGCCAGGGAATCCATTTTAATTCTTAAAAATTTAGCTATTATCTAATAACTAATATTTATGTAACTTGAATTATACAGGTACAAAAAATTACAAAGAAAAAATATCTTCCCCTCTATCCCCACCCTTTTCTTACAAAAAGACAATATTTTATATCTCCCCCAATTAAAAAGTGGAATCACCTTTACCTTGGGCGTGGCTACAGGAATTTCTTTGGCCAAAGGGACTTTAACAAGCATCACACAGTAATGTTTTAAAGTGTTTGTATTGTGGGTTTGTTCACTTGACTCCTGGAGCATGAAGAGTGTGGTACATAGAGGAAGGCTCTAGCTATCCCAGCAAACCACAGGAATGCAATCTGGAGAAACAGTAAGATTGTGAACCGCTCTTTTGGGTGTGAGTTGGAATATAGTATCCCCACCCCCCAACTCCAACATCAGGCTGGGCACTCTTTCTTGTTGGATAACTTAAATTGTAAAGGTACAAAAAGTTAAAAAGAGAAACTTCAACCCTTTTATCCCCACCCTTGTCTTACAAAAAGATAATATTTTATATCTTACCAATGAAAAGGTGGAGTCACTTCTGCGTCTTCACCTTGGACTTGGCTACAGGAATTTTACACACACACACACACACACACACACATACACATACAACACACACACACACACACACACACACCCCTTCTCCTTCTTCTACTTCCCCCAAACCTTTTATTTTTTAAAAAATAAAACATAAATCCCAAACCTAAGTGTATTTGTTTGAGATAGCAACATGTGGAGATTGCTTCTGTATGCCACTCTATGCAGTGACCATGAATTATTTAATTAGTCCTAACTGACAGGCGTTTAGACTGTTCCCAATCTTCTGCCATTGCACGCAGCGATGTGATAAACAGCCCTCTGATCCATTATTCAACACACACGTGTGGAATTCTGAAGGATGAATCCCCAGCGGTGGCTCTCACAAGGGATAGTAAGCCCAGCAAGGCTGAGAAAAGCATTTCCCTGGAGGGAGGGCAAAGCTTCGCTACTTGAGTGTCTTTTTCTGGGGCCACAGCTGTCTGGCTGCTTCTTCCCATCATACTCCGACTTACGCCTTTGGCGGACAGGGACACAGCTATACTCCCTGGTAAAAGAAAGAAAGCCCTTGTGGGACTGCATGTCTCACCCAGGGCTGAGGCCAGGGCCACAGGTACCTGCCAGCTCTCTGGCTCTGTGTCCACTGTGGGGTCTTCTAACTCCTGTCTCTTCCAGGCACTCCATTGTGAAACCCTGCCTTCTGAATGGAGGCTCGGGAGGCAGTTCACATGAATTATGCTTCACTTACAGACCCTGACAAGTTCAATAAAGACAAGGGTCCTTGTGGCCAAATGAGCGAGTGGCTGGAGGTGACCTCAGCAGGACGAAGGGGACTTTATGGAATGAGCTCTAATTTAATAATTGCCCCACCCACCTCAGGCCATTAACCCTGTAGGCAACTCAAGCTGACAAATCTAAACAAATCTGAGCCGCAGAACAAAGGAGATGCCCCTTGGAGGTATGGATTAAAGTTGACATACAACAGTTGCTACCAGTGCCCAGATAGCCAGCAAAGGTACCTGTCTGCTTCTTTGCTTCCTAGTGAAGTCTCTCCCTTCCTGCTCTAGTCCCACTTTTTTTTTTTGAGGGGGGTGTATCTAGGTAGGGCTTCTTTGAATAACCCTGACTATCCTGGAACTCAATCTGTAGATGAGGCTGACCTTGAGCCCTTAGAGTTCTACCTGGCTCTGCCTCCCAAGTGCCGGAATTAAAGGTGTGTACCACTACCACCTGGTTACTTTTTGGGGGGAGCTTTCCACTTTTTAGAGTCACTTTCCTATAGATTGGGCTGAGCAGGGTCTCTAATCTCTGTACTCCTCATCATGGACAGCTGTTCTCTTCACTAGCATCCCTTGTAGATCTAGGCTCAGGAGAGTTTGTCCCTACAAAGTTTCTACCCTTTCTGCCGCCAGGCTGGGTTTGGCATCTGCTCTGTTCTGTGTCAACAGTCGTTTGAACCTCACCCTTCCTCCCCTCCCTGGGCCTCAGGGCTTGGCTTTTAGATCACTGTGGTCATTCCTCATTTGGAAAATGACCACCATGTTAGGTCTCAGAGGTGCCTGGCCCTCTGCCACCACAGAGGAAGAGGTCTGGGTGTGAGTGTATGGTGGGGGGTAGGGGGGTGGCGATCTGGGCTCGGAGTTCCCAGAATAGGGAAACTGATGGAGCCGATTCTGTCCACACCTGATAAGGCTGACGCCAGAGGTGAGGTCAGAACCTAGCAAGCAGCCTGGCAGGCCCAGGGATTGATAACCTAAAGATGCTCTGGGCCTTCTGTAGATCTCAGGAAATTTAAAATACCTGTGCAAACAGAAGAGTGCTCTTTGTGGAAGGGAGAGAAGGAAGAGGGTGTGGGAACAGGCCTATGAGTGGCCACCTCGGTTGGAGCCCTGGGGACACACTGCTTTTATCTCCAAAGTAGCAGACACTGGGGATAACCTTATCTCTTTAATGGTTATATCTCAGCTGCCAGAGTTGCTGGAGAGTGTTTCTTGTAGTGGGTTTATTTACTCCCTGACTAGATCCCCCAGTCTATGGAGGGGTGAGAGAAGGAAGCTGGGGGGTAGAGGAATAGAGGCATTCTCACTACTTATCAATTTTCTATCCTAGATTAGATTGTTAGTAAATATAATGGATTAACAACAACAACAACAACAACAACAACAACAACAACAACAACAACAACAACATGATTCCACTTTGTGGATGGGATTTAGTTTGCACCATAACCATGGCTATTATCAGTTGAGCTACTATTGCGTAAGCAGACATTGTGCATATGGCTCCTAATTGAACCTCTCTGCAGGGTAGGTGTTGCCTGCATTAAACCTCAATGCACCACAGGCTTCACCTTCATTTAGTGAGGAAGGAAAATGAAGTCTCAGAGACGTTGAGAATTATGTCCAAGCTCATATAGCTTCTAAGAGGTCAAGCTTGAACTTTTATCTTCAAGACTCCAGAATACAAGATGCTCCTGTCAGCATCCTAACGCTCCTTCCAGGCTGAGAAGGTCAGAAGCCAAACCCTGCTGAAGGACTTGCTTTTCTGCTCATCTCTGTTAGCCCTGGGTTGTGACCAGCTACTACTATACCAGGCCTTCTCTGGGGGGCTATGCAGAGAGAAGGCAATCCCAGACCATAGTGAACAAGCAGGGACCCAAGATAGATGAATCTCTGGTTTTGCATACACTAGCCTTTCTCAAGAGGTTCTCAGTTGGGAAGGCAATGATCTTCCATCAGACACACACAAGTGCACACATGCACACTCATGCACACAATGTGATACAAAATTTTAATAACCTTTCCCAGATTAATCTTTTTCACTTTGCAAAAGGCCCTAACTGTAATGTACAGCAGAGCCCAGTGCCCAGCAGGCATGTACTCAGCACATGGAAGGGCCTCAATAAATATCTGATGTTCGAAGCATGAAATATAGTGATTGTTCTAGGTCTTTTGCATCTCCTACATCTCCTACATCTCCTACATCTCCTACATCTCCTACATCTCCTAGATGTTTTTGACTTGATTGTAATTAATTAACATTTTTTTCTCAAGTTGTCTCTATAACTGAGTATGTAGATAGGCTCCATGAAAAACTGTTAGCTCCCTTAAACTAGGGAGAAGTTCCCATTAAGAGAGCTGGTGATTTACTGCACAGACCCATAGGGAAGTGTGGTATTGGAATTAATAATAAAGATTGTCTAATTCTCTGTCTTTTCCCAGGCTCTTTTCCAAGACATCATGTGGAATCCTGCTGTTTCTGCATCAGATAAATCAATGCTAATCTTTAACTCAGCGAGGGGCGAGTCCTGGGGATGTACTCTTGCATCCACGGTATACTGCTAAAATCAGATTTCCTGGAACCCACTCACCAGGAGGTTTTGAACTTGCCAGATTGCTTGCTGGGCCTAAAATACTGCATGCATGTGGTGACCCTGGCTTGGTTGTTTCCATGAATCCTCTTTCCCTAAGTCACAGCTGACATTTCCAAGTCACACAGAAGAAAAGGGCCCCAGCCTCCACATTTCCATTAATGGTCACGGCCAGGCCTGGCCTGTGCACTGTGCACCACTCTCTTCTGGCATCAATCCTGCCTTGTGGGAGCAGAGAGAACTGAGGAAGAGACGGGAGTGGGCTGGGGGCGCACATGCCTTCTGCAGTCCAACTCCTTAATTCCCCTTCTCATTTCTTCCTCAGCAGCAACTTTTGCTTTTGGCAAGAGGACTTTTTTTTTCTCCAAACTTATGGCAACTCATTCATCTGGTTCTTTCCTTCTCTCTTTGTCTGCTTGTTGTAAGCTGCACCAATGGAGCCTTTGTCGTGAGGTGAATGTGGAGGAGCCGTGAGATTTAAACTTGGCATATGAAATAATGGATTCCATCACGATATCTCCACACTTGTCTATAATTGGACGCTGCTCATATTCACCCTGCTGTTAACCCCTCTTGTTCCTTCTGCTGCTCTCTGTCTTCCCTCCAAACAATTTCCCTTCCCCCTCTTGTATTTTGTGTGTATTAGATTTGGATTCTAAAGAGCTGGATTCAGGAGGGGGAGGTGGGGGAACAACTCACCATGAATTGAAATTCTGCCAACACCTGCAAATGCTAAGTTAATATTTTAGGTGGCAGATCTATGGGTGTTTTTTTTTTTTAAATCTATGTTTCTAAATTTTCCTTCAGTCAGACATATTAATATTTGTATAAGACAAGTTATGTGAAAGGTAACTACATGATGAATGTGTGCTAAGTGCACAGAGAGGTCCAGACATCATTCTGGAGGGTGGAGAGGAGTGGGGCTTTCTCCAGGTGGAGCTTTTGGAGAAGGCCATTGTGTTGTGTCAGGCTGGAAGTTGAAGTGTGACCTTGTGATGTGGCCTGTGAAATCATCTGCTCAGCACCCTTCTCTTCTCTTCTCTTCTCTTCTCTTCTCTTCTCTTCTCTTCTCTTCTCTTCTCTTCTCTTCTCTTCTCCTCTCCTCTCCTCTCCTCTCCTCTCCTCTCCTCTCCTCTCTTCTCTTCTCTTCTCTTCTCTTCTCTTCTCCATCCACACATCAGCCAAATCTCATCCTGCTCAGTTTCCAAGGTCCAACCAGACCAGATGCACTCAGGCGAATATAGCTATGGACAGGGTCACCTATCTCTCCCTCCTGTGGCCTACAGAAGAGCTGCCTGCTGTGGCTTTACTGTCAGATCTCTTCCCCTTGTTCTAGCACTGGACCAGTTCTAGACACTCAGACTCTCATCTAGGGCTTTCTTCTCTTTTTAGATTTATTTTATGTACACGAGTGTTCCACCTGCATGTGTACACATGTACTACATACATGCTGGTGCCTGTGGAGGTCAGAAGAGGCTATTAGATCCTCTGAAAGTAGAGCTATAGATGTTTGTGAGCTACCATGTGGGTTCTGGGAAGCAAGCCTCGGTCCTTTGTAAGAATAACAAGTGCTTTAACCCGGCCATCTCTCCAGCCTCTGGAGTTTTTAAAGTTGAAAGTGTCTTTGGTGGAAGCTCAAAATTCAGGAGCTGTTCCAGATGATGGGGGGAGGTTGGGGGAGCATGTTTGCTGCAATGTGGAGGAAATCAGCATGTCATGAGAGACGAGTCTGTGGGCACTTGATGAGAAGGAGAGAAAAGGGAAGCTGCAGAATCATGCTAGAGTTCCAGGACCTAACTCCGCTGCTCTGGTATCTGTCATGACTCTCCTTCAAGCCTATCTGGGTTCTGAACTTGTAACTTATATACCCTCAGAAAGAAAGAACAAAGGGAGGGGATTAAATGACCTATTGGCTGGAAGGGTGGGATATATATATATGTGTGTGTGTGTGTGTGTGTTGGGTGTGGTCATCTGCTAGGATGGCAGACTTCAAACTTTAAGAGTCTCAATGGTCCATGCTTCTCCCGGACTCTAAGATACCAATGCTGTCTGTCCAGCACCCCACGCTCACCTGCTTTCTCCGACCCACTCCCTAAGAAATGAGGAAGGATTCTGTGATGGTTAATGTTGCTTGTTATCTTCTTGTTATCTTTCACACGATCTGGAATTGCGTAGGAGACAAATCTGGGAATGTCTGGAACAAAGTTTCTAGCTTATGCTAACAGTGAAGGCATATCTTGAATGTGGGTGGCAGCATTTCGTGGGTTAAAGTAAAAAGAAGAAAGCAAAGTGAACAACAGCGTTTACTGTTCTCTACTTCCGGCTGCGGATGCAGGGTGATCCATTGCTGCAGCCAAGGTGACCTCATCAGGATGGGATGCATCCTCAAACTGTGAGACAACTGAAACTCCTTCTTTTACTTTTAATTTCCCTTTTTATTGGAAATGGATTCTTTTCTTACAGAATATATCCCGGTTTCTCCTCCCTCTATTTGCCCCAGCTCATCCCCATTTCCCTCTCTTTCTGTCTTTTTTTTTTTTTTTAAGATTTATTTTATTTATTATATGTGAGTACACTGTAGCTGTCTTCAGACACTCCAGAAGAGGGAGCCAGATCTCATTACGGATGGTTGTGAGCCACCATGTGGTTGCTGGGATTTGAACTTATCACCTTCAGAAGAGCAGTCGGGTGCTCTTACCCGCTGAGCCATCTCACCAGCCCCTCCCTTTCTGTCTTACATTAGAAAACAAACAAACTTCTATGAGGTGATAATAATAATAAAATATAACAAACTAATATACAAGAGAAAACAAAAATTACTACCTCAGAGATGGACATGGCAAACCAACAGAAGTAAAGGAGCCCAAGAGAAGACACAGGAACCAGAGACCCACCCACTCACATACTCAGGAGTCCCGTAAACTGGAAGCCATAATGTGTACACACACAGAGGACCTCCTGCAGACCCATACAGGCCGTACACACTGACTGCTTTAGTCTCTGTGAGTTCATTTGAGTTTTGTTTATATTGATTTACAGGGCTTTGTTTTCTTGATGTTTTCAATCCCTTCTGGCTTTTACACTCTTTCTGCCACCTCTTCTGCAGCGCTTCCTGAGCTCTGAGGAGAGGAATTTGATGGAGACATTTCATTTAGGGTTGACTGTTTAGTCAGCATCGTAGTCAGTGTTCTTTTGTTATGAAGAGACACCATGACCACAGCAACTCTTAGAGAAGAAAACATTTAATTATGCCTTGCTTACAGTTTCAAAGGTTTAGGCCATTCTCATCATGGCAGGTGGCATTCAGGCAGATATGGTGCTGGAGAGGTAGCTGAGATTTCTATATCCACATCTGTGGGCAGCAGGAAAAGAGACACACTGGGCTTGCCTTGGGATTTTGAATCCGTAAAGCTCATCCCCAGTGACCCACTTTCCCTAACAGTGCCACACCTATTAAACCTTTTCAAATAGTGCCACTCTCTGATGACAGAACGCTCAAATATATGAGCCTATAAGATCATTCTTATTCAACCCACCACAGTATTCTAAGATCTCTCACTTTCTGCATAATGTCTGGCTGTGGGTCTCTATGTGTTCCCATATGCTGTAGAAGGAAGCTTTTATGATGATGGGTGAATAAGGTATTGATCTATGAGTATAGCAGAATGTCATTAGGAGTCATTTTATCATGATATTTATTTATTTATTTATTTATTTATTTATTTATTTATTTATTTGTATTTAGTTTCACCCTAGGTCTAGTGTCAGGTTCTTGGTCACCCAAGCAGTGTTAGGTATGGGTTCCATCTTGTGAACTTGTCTTAAGTCAGTTCGGTATTGGTTGGTTGCTACCATAATTTTTTTTTTTACACCATTGCCCTAGCATATCTTGTGGGCAGGACCCCAGGGTATATCAAAGAGAGCCCTCTTTTTTTTTTCTTTAGAGACAGGGTTTCTCTGTATAGCCCTGGCTGTCCTGGAACTCACTCTGTAAACCAGGCTGGCCTCGAACTCAGAGATCCGCCTGCCTCTGCTTCCCAAGTGCTGGGATTAAAGGCATGTGCCACCACGCCTGGTGAGAGCCCTCTTTTTAAAGTCACTTTTGTCAGGCATTTTGTCACAACAATTAGGGAAGTAACTAATCCAGGTCCTGAGCCAGTGAGCCCATATAGAAAATATAGCTATAGATAAACTTGTTCTTCTAGGGGACAATGAGAGTCAGCAATGCAGACATTGAATCCTTATCATTTCCCTTTCTTCAAACTTATTTGTGTATGTGTTTGTGAGCATTAATACACGCTGAGGTACATGCATGAAGGTCAGAGATCAACTTGCAGTAGTTAGTTCTCTCTTTTAACCAAGTGGCTTCCAAGGGTTGAAATCAGGTTGTCAAGTGTGATTTCAGCCTGAAATCAAGAGGTTGCTTTTGGCCTCAAGTGTCATCATCTATTGAGCAATCTCACTGGCTCCTTTCTTCCCTTTCTGTAACTTAGAGTGAATTTCATCTCCTCTCTATGCCCTGCCCCCTCTTCTGGACTGTCAGTGTAGATAAAATGGATCACTGAGTGCAACCTCTCCTTTGTCATTTGAGACCTATTCTGTGGGTCTTCTAAGGGAAGAATAAAGAGCAAGAAAGTTACCAGTGAGGCCCTCACTAGCTAATGTAACCCAGGAGCAAGAGGAACTCAGATATATAGTATCACATATCTCCCAGAGAAAGGCTTCACTAAAATTGTAGAGGGGCCCATCCCGGGGAACAGCACAAAACACAGACTGACTCAGAACACAGAGTTGACACCAACCCCTTTCATTCTATGATGTTCCAGGCAAACCAAGGACTTGTATCACAAGTCCTTGCACACACAAGTCCACAGCACACACTGACAATTAGCATCCGTATGTAATTTCAGATCCTCATTCTCTGCGTTCTTCTTCATCACATTGTCTAGAAACCTACGCTGGAAGAATTTCCAGGGAATCTGAGCTGTCCCACAGGCCAGACTTCTCTCTTTAGGCCCCAGCACACTACTTCATACAGATCAATAAGATTGAATAAGACTTTCTAGCTAAGATGGAAAACTGTCTGAACATGTAAGTAGAGAGAGCAGTATCCACCGGTTGCTTCTGCATCTGCTCACCCAGTTACCTTAGCAACAACATCTGCACCAGGACATGGAGAAAGCAAAGGACCACCTGCTGCTGTCTCAATTGGGAGGTGAGGGGAATGGAGGAAGTCTGAGCTCTGCTGGTCAGTGCCAGGCCGCCCACAGCATATCCTCTCACTCTCTAGGCCTGTCCTGGGGTCTGAGGTTTCTTTGGTTTAAAGATGCTGTGAAGGGCACAGTCCTCTGAACATGAAAACCTCATATTTCTTAGCATAATATAGGCACAGGAATTATTTCTAGAACAATCATTCTTCACCTAGTCTTCTGTGACTTAATATTTTAGCCATCACCAATGCACAAAATAGGAATTGCTACCCTAGCAGAAAGTTATGTTCCAAACAGGCCAGGACTTCACCAGGTTGGATATATCTTTAGCTATACTAGGAAGAAAACCTAGCTTTCATTTTTGAGATCATGTAGATTAAAGATATTGGGGTAGTCAATATGACTCATAGACCCTCCTAACTCCAGTTGAGTATTACTACCTGATACAGTAGTAAATAACAGAAACAAGTGCTTCAGCATGTTCTCTGAAACCTTTGCCTTCAGCGTTTTCTCCTTTTAAACATTCCTTGCAATGCTGAGAATGAAGCTCAGGACATCAAGCCTGGTAAACTCTTTACCACTAAGCTATATCCTCAGTTGCTGCCTGAGCAGCATCTTGAAACCATCCACCGAGGTAGGCATTGCAGATAACACAGTGAGGCAGACAACTCACTGGGCTCATAGGTAGTGAGTGGTCCAAGAGGACCCGGAGTTTGTGTCCTCTGCATCCTGTATCCAGGGGCTTTTCCTTGGCCCTGTCTCATGAGAGCTATTGGGAAATAGAAGTGTCTTTTAGCCTTGTGTGTGACCGTGGTGTGTTGGCACCACACTAACAGAGCACCTCTCTGAAGAAAGTAGAAAACTAATGTCCATTCATTCAATAAGGAATTTTATTGAATGCTACCCTGTGCCAGGTGGGAGGCTAAGCACTGAGAAGTCAAAAGAGAATGAAATGCAGCCTCTATTCCCAAACAGCTCCGTTCATTTAGACATTTCCCTTGGATTATGTATATATCATGTTGACAAGAGAAAGAATCATCAATTATGAGATTCCCTAAGTGACACGCTCGGCCCTTCAGTGAGTTCTATACTCAACAGACTCCTGCTGGCTGTGTCCATTGGCAGGAGAAATCACACTTCGAAAATTGTGACAGAGTAGCGAGGAACCAGGAGCAAGGGTGAAAACCTTTAACAAACATTAGCTGAGGGTGTCCGGGCTGCAGCCCTGGGCTTAGTGAAGAAATAGATGCTTCCAGAAATGGAACTGGGAGCAAATTCCTGAGCAAAGGCTGAGGGGCTGACGGGAAGTGACACAGGCCCGAGAGTATTGCCACATGGCCAGCCACAGATGGGACTGTCCTGTGACTACTCAGCCTTTTAAAGGTCCACAGATGGGGGCTGGGGACATGATCACCCACACAGCGACTCACTTCTGTGTTGGTGAGGTCAAACTCTGTGTTGGTGAGAGACAGAGGCTCAAAGCTCCAGACTAGCTCTGAAATAGGGACTCCTCTGAGGCTAGAGACATTTTTAAAGTATTTGGACTTCTTTCCCTAGACCAGGCCTAGTCACACCTTGGTTTATGTGTAGTAAAATCAACGGCCTTTGGGAGCTTTCTTAGGTCAGCTTTTTATCTATTCAGTGAAATGGTATTGAAGGATCATGTTTCACACAAAGAGCCCAAGCTTTCCAGACCCACACAGAGCCCTCATGACATAACTTTAAGTCACAGAAAATGACCGCCAACTGGGATTTCTGCTTTCTTCTGCAGAATTTGTAATCCAAACACATGGTTTGGATTTAATACCAAAGGCCAGAGGACACAGAGAGAAGACTCAAGGGAGTTTGCCATAAGAGCTGCCTCACCAGAGGGCAAGTGAAGACCCACATTTTAACTTAGTTTTATTCTAATGTCTAGTAACACAGTTCATGGCACCAGAAGTGACTTGGTTTGTCCTTGAAGATCACCTTCACCTTAGCTTAGCTTTGAAACAACAACAAAGGAATGGCTGTAAGGACCAGGTCATCATTCCGAGAGGAGCTGAACTGAGCTGCTGACCATAGATAACATTTGGGAGAGGTCTTCGAAATCATCAAATTCCATATTTGTCAGTGATGCTGCTGAGCGGTGAGAGGTTAGCTCAGTGGTAAAGTGTTTGTCGAACATGCACCAAACCCTGGGTGCCATCTCTATCATAAAACAAACAAACAAACAAACAAACAAACAAAACCACGTCTGATTGACACTAAGGATGGTTGGCTATCACTCACCAACAGGAAAATTTCACACTGAGTAAAGGACTGTGTTCTGATTAGTTAAGGGCTGTGGTTACACAGTTCCACAACCTGTATGTCTTGGACCACAGATATTTATTGTTTCCCAGGTCTGGAGTCCAAATCAAGGCATTGGCAGGGTAGTTTCTTGAGGCACCAGGAAAGCTCTGTTCCGTGCCCCTCTTGGCTAGTTTTCTAGCCTCTCTGGCACTTCTTATCTTGTAGAAGCATTGTTTTAGTTTTTAATCTCTCCTTTTGCACACGTGCACCTTTTGTTTTATTTTTGTTTTTTTAAGCAGGGTTTCTCTGTAGGCCTGGCTGCCCTGGAATGTGCTGCAGACCAGGCTGGCCTTGACACTGCCTCTCAAGTGTTAGGATTAAAAGCGTGTTCTATCATCGCCCCAGTGTTGTGTACCTTTTACTACGCCCAAAGTCTGTTGTTAAGGATACCACCCCTACGAGATTAGAATCTGTTCCAATGACCTTATCTTGACTCACGTCTCCAGTGACTCTATTTCTGCATAAGGTTATATCTTGAGATACTGAGACTAGGACTTCAATGTGTGGATTCGGTAGGACACAATGGAGTCTATAACAGAAATTATCTATAACATGTTAGATCCTCACTGGAGGGCTGTAAGTTTGATGTGATCTTCATTCTACTGATATGCCAGGCCCATCGAGGCAGGCAACACAGACACATCAGAAGCATGTTCATTGGTTAGGGTTCTCTAGAGCCACAGAACTTATGGAATAAATCTATTGGAAAGACTTACAGGCTGCAGTCCAGCTAATTTAACAATGGCTAGCTGTGAATGTAAAGTTTAAGAGTCTAGAGGTCGCTTGGACCCACAAAGCTGGTCTCAAAGAAATAGGCTCCAGTGCCAGTGAAGGAATGATGTGTTAGCAAGGCCAGGACATATAGGTAAAAAGCAAAAGCTTGGGGCTGATGAGATGGCTCAGCGGGTAAGAGCACTGACTGCTCTTCCAAAAGGCCCTGAGTTCAAATCCAAGCAACCACATGGTGGCTCACAACCATCCGTAATGAGATCTGATGCCCTCTTCTGGTGTGTCTGAAGATAGCTACAGTGTACTTATTTATAATAATAAATAAATCTTTGGGCCAGAGTGAGTGGGGCTGACTGGAGCGAGCAGAGGTCCTAAAATTCAATTCTCAACAACCACATGAAGGCTCACAACCATCTGTATAGCTACAGTGTACCCATATATATATAATAAATAAATCTTTTAAAAAATGTTAAAAAGCAAAAGCTTCTTCTATGTTCTTGGGTATACTTCCAGCAGAAGGTATGGGCCATATTAAAGGTATATCTTTCCATCTCAAGATCCAAATTAAAGGCTGGTGTCTTCCAGGCTCAAGATCCAGATCAAAGGTGTGGCTTCCTGCCTCAAAGGTCCAGATTAGAAGTAGATTCACCCACTTCAAACAAAGCAGAAAAATTTTTTACAGGCATGCCCTCCATTTCTGGATTGTAGCTCAATCCAGATATAGTCACATTGACAACTAAGATTAGTCATCGCTCCAGGTGTCCATGGATTCTGGAGCCTCACTGGGGGGTTAGGAGCTCAGCCTCGCCTCTCCTATAGGTTAACAAACGTGGCAAGCTTTCTGTTCATCTCTATGATGAAGATGAAGCGGGTTTACAGTTTCAAAACCTCACGAGCTCTGAATACCAAAAAGAAAAAAAAATGTACTTATAACTTATGTGGGAGCAAAATAGTCCTGAAATGAGCACACTGGACACAAAGGTCATTCGTGAATTGACATAGGTTTCCTATGTTCTACTTCTGCAACTCAGACATTTAGAGAAATGGTCATCTGTGTGAACACAGGACGTGTCTGCAGATGCTGCAGGGCCTCATGTAGCCAGTGGTATGCACATTTTATCAGATTTCCCCAAATTCTGCCTGACTTGCCCCTGGGATTTGAATTAGGGGGCTGTGGATTTTTCAGCACATGTATTACCACCACGAAGTGTTCAGTTTGAATTCTGGAACCCTGGCTGGATCGCAAGAAAGTGAAGAAAGGACAGATACAATGAAGCTGAGAGCAGGTGGGGCTCTCTAACAGCTGCAACCTGTAACCTCACTGTGTTTTCTAGGTACAGCCCAGGGGAGGGGTTAGCTAGTTTCAGGAGGTGGTCTCCCAGGGTGAGCTGTCTCAGGCTATAAACATCCAGGAAGAGGAAGCCTAATTGCTCACAGTGGTCAACCATTACTAAATACTCATTCAGACTTTTTTGTCAGTTGGTTGGTTGGTTGGTTGGTTGGGTTTTTTTGTTTTGTTTTGTTTTGTTGTTTTTTGTTTTGTTTCTGTTTTTTTTGTAAGGGAGAGTGCAGCAAACTTTATTGATGGTATCCAAGAGAGTAGGGCTTCCTAGACCTGTCCCATTATTATGGGGGTCTGAGATGGAAACTGTGAGGGAGATGCTCAGTGCTGGAGGCCAAGTTGGGACAGGGACTCCTCAGTAACTGAGGGCCTCCCTCTTCCTCTCAGTGTCCTTGTTGGGGTGAGTGGTCCAGGGTTTCTTTCTCCTTAGAGGCCATGTAAGTTGTGAGGCCCACCACCCTGTTGCTGTAGCCATATTCATTGGCATACCAGGACGGGGAGTGGGAGATACTGTTGAAGTCTCAGCAGGCAACCTGGTCCTTGGTGTAGCCCAGGATGCCCTTTAGTGGGCCCTTGGATGCCTACTTCACCACTTTCTTGATTTTATCATACTCGTCAGGTTTCTCCAGGTTGCACGTTAGATCCACAATGGATACATTGGGGGTAGGAACATGGAAGGCCATGCCAGTGAGCTTCTTGTTCAGCTCTGGGATGACCTTGCCCACAGCCTTGGCAGCACCAGTGGATGCAGTGATGATGTTCTGGGCAGCCCCATGGCCATCATGCCACAGCTTTCCAGAAGGACCATCTACAGTCTTCTGAGTGGCAGTGATGGCATGGACTGTGGTCATGAGTCTTTCCATGATGCCAAAGTTGTCATGGATGACCTAAGCAGTTGGTGGTACAGGATTCATTGCTGACAAACTTGAGTGAGTTGTCATATTTCTTGTGGTTCCCACCCATCATAAACATGAGGGAATCAGCAGAAGGGCTAGAGATCATGACCCTTGTGGCCTCATTCTAATGGGTTCTGGCTTTCTCCATGGTGGTGGAGATGCCAGTAGACACCATGTTATACTCAGCACCAGCATCACCCCATTTGATGTTAGCGGGATCTTGCTCCTGGAAGATGGTGATGGGCTTCCCGTTGATGACAAGCTTCCCATTCTCGGCCTTGACTGTGCCATTGAACTTGCTATGGATAGAGTCATACTGGAACATGTAGACCATGTAGTTGAGGTCAATGAAGGGGTCACTGATGGCAACGATATCCTCTTTGCCAGATGCAGGGAGAAGGAAGCCCCGGTAACCAGGTGTCCAATACAGCCAAATACATTTACACCAACCTTCACCATTGTGTTTACAGGACAAGGTTGGCATTGCACAAGAAGATGCAGCTGTCTGGAATAGGGAGGAGCAGAGCTGTTTGTTTGTTTTGAGACAGGGTTACTCTGTGCAGCTCTGGCTGTCCTGGAACTCACTTTATAGACCAGATTGGCCTTGAACTCAGAGATCTTCCTACCTCTGCCTCCCAAGTGCTGGAATTAAAGGCATGAGCCATCATTTCCTGGCCTTTATTCAGACTCTTAAGGAAAGCTTTGCCATCTCTCTGTACCTGACCCTTATGGGCAATGGCTTTGCCAATTTACCATGGACCAACTGGTCTCAGAGTCCTCAACAGGACGTATTCATGTCAAAGTACACATTCACTCTGTCAGAGCTTTCTCTGCTTCCTATAACCACAGTGCTATGGGGAAGAATATGTGCTATCTCAGAATACATCCTGGCACACAAGGATGTGTTTGTTCAAATCACAGTTGTAGGGCTGAAGAGATGGCTCAGTGATTAAAGGCACTGACTGCTTTTCCAGAGGTTCTATTCCCAGCAACCACATGGTGGCTAACAACCATCTATAATGGGACCCAATGCCCTCTTCTGGTGGTCTGAAGACAGCAACCGTGTACTCATATATATATATATATATATATAAAATAAATAAGTAAATCTTTTAAAAAAATCACAACCGTAAGTCTTTGGTCTAAAGTCTCCTGGGTTATAAGGCACTGAAGAAGGCTCTGGAATGAATGGCCAACCTTAGAAGCCAGGCCTGTCATGTGTGACTCTGCTTCTATGACTCCTGGTCTGAGGCATATCTCAGGGTTCACAAGCTAACCTTGTATGCACACTACAGTGTAGCAATCTCTGCCTGCTGAGGTGTTGGTTGAGGGATCTGGTGTCCCTAGGTTGTGTTAGTATGCAATGGCTGGTGCAGCTAAGTACTACACACTGAGTGACCCAAACAGCAGAAACGTGCTGTCCTGCCGTTCTGGGAGTAGAGGGCCCAGACCCAGCCAATGGCAGGACCAGTTTTTCATTTTATTTTGTTTCTCTTCAACATTCTCTCCTTTGGTCTCCGTTCTTCTTAAAATGCACCAGTCATGTTGGATTCAGGCCTGTTCTCTGATTTTTAACTTAATTACCCCTTTAAAGTTCCTAACTCCAAATACTGTCACATTCTGAGGTACTAGAAGTTGGACCTTCAGCGTATAAGTGGGATTTCAGGTGGTGCCTACAGCACTGCCTTTAGCAGTTAAATGAATTGCCTTCCTTACTGGATGGAGGTCACTTGCCTGCCAGCTTGTGTCTGCCTCATTGCTTTAAAAACTTGGCCTGGGACCACTTAGAGTCAAACCATTTGAGGCTTAACAAAATCCACTTGCTCCAAACACATACACCATAATCTGGGGGAAGAGGACAGCAGGACTCAGCTACCAGTGCATGCTTGTTTTTATGTGAAGATGAAGGTTTCGGTTAATTGAGGGATGTTAAGGAATGGCTGCTGATAGCAGACCACTCTCCTTTATCCCATAACCACTGTAGCCTCCAAGTAAGAGCCACCGAGACACAAGCAGAACCAGACTGGGTGACGTCTGAGTGGGGATCCCAGGTTATCCTCATGGCGTTTCAGGTACCTTGTGTCTAATAAGGCTTTGACAGAAGGAGCAGTCCTACAGAAAGCCACCTCTGGCAGCAGTCAGCACCTGCCCCTTCCTTTCCCTTCAGTGCAGTGCCGCTGTGGAAACCAAGAAAGGCTGTGGGGAGTTATCTTCCTAGCAGCACGCTATGGAATGCAGGCCAACAAGGAGTCCCAGTGTTACTTTTGGGGGGGGAGCTCTTCCTCATCCCACCCTCAACCCCTGCTTCTGGCTGAACCTGAAGTAATCTACCCCCCATAATGGTCTAAGGCAGTATGGTTCTCAACCTGTGGGTCAAAACCCCATTGGGGGTCTTTCACAGGGGTCACCTTAGAACCACCTGCATATCAGATATTAACATTATGATTCAAAAGAGTAGCAAAACTACAGTTATGAAGTAGCAATGATAATAATTTGGTAGTTGCGGCATCACCACAACACGAGGAACTGTATTAAAAGGGTCACAGCGTTGGGAAGGCTGAGAATCATTGGTCTAAGGCCTGAGCCTTGAAATAGTGTTTCAAAGGATGGGCAACGGTGGTATTCCAGAGCCCACCGACAGTTGGGAAACAGAGGCTGAGGTGGGCTCTTCTTGCTGCTGACTCTACTCCAAAGCTTCCGATTATGTCACACGGGGTAGGGGCATGCGTCAGACTAGCAATGTAAGGCCTCTGGAGTGGGTGTCTGCTACAGGTGTTCGTGTATGCACACCCAGGGCCCACGCCTGTGCTGGGGTGGCTACCAGCCTCCCGTGCAAAAGTTCCAGCAAAACAGCTGGTGAGTGGGACTCTAAGTGGAAGTGATTTTCCTAGCACCATGACAACAAGACACCCTCGGAGCTAATGGCGACACTTCAGTCCTCGTCCTTCTCTGCTGGTTCCTGCTTACACTTCATGTTTCTTAAAATACTTGCCTGGCTGGCAATGCGGTGACTCACCTGTACCATCGCTGCTGCACCGAGCCAAGTGGGAGGCACTTCCTTTCGCAGAGGAGTCAGGAGCCAGCCGAGCACCTGAAGCCTTTCATTCACATACAGTTCCTGTCAAGGGCGGGTGTTCTCACTCTCTGCCAAAGCTGCAATTGCCCAAGAAAGCGAAGCCGTATGGATGCGTCAAGCTGCGGCACTTGGACTACACAGAGTTCAGGGAAATTAGGCGGATTTGCCTAGGTATCTCCTTCTCATCTTCAGTCCTGGGTGAGGTACTTGGGCCAAGTGCTGAAATATGAAATCTCGCATGGAGTCACCATTGCCTGTGGAGCTCTGAGGTACCTCAGAGCCAGTTTTGTTTCTGGAATTCCATGAACTCTGATGTACTTAAATAATTTAAACTTCTGAGCTTGTGTGAATTGGAACTCACCCAGATTGTAATGTTAAAGTAGTAAAAAGAAATTTTTGTCAAGAATTTTACTGTCGACTAAGATTGTGTCTGTGTACCTTATATCTGCTTGAGTTCTGCGGGCTGCACATTGTGCTCTACATTCTCGGGAGTCAGATTAAAATCCTTGCTTTACTAATTATTAGCTGGGTGACTTTAGTCAGGTTACTTTGTCTTCTGGAATGTTCATTTCCTTAACTTTTTGAAATAGTGTCCTCCAAATTACATAAATAAAATGGGAGACCATGATTACGAAAGCACAGTACAGGGGCAGGAGAAATGTCTCAGTGCTTTCTGCAATTCCAGATGACCTGAGTTTGGTTCCCAGCACCCATATCAGGGGGCTAACAACCACATGCAACTTCTGCTTCAGAATATCAGACAATCTCTTCTGGATCTTATAAACAGACAGACAGACAGACAGACAGACAGACAGACAGACAGACAGACAGACATGTTATATAAAAATAAATCTTCTGGAGGAAAAAGAATGAAAGATTCAGGATAGAGCAAGGCCAATGTATACTTGTGCCTTTTCCTGTCTCTGTGGTTCTTTCTCATAGTTTAGAGTGAGCACTATTTCTGCCTACCCAGTGTTAACATCAATACATTTACATATGTGGGTTTGCATACCTTTAGAACTTAGTAAATACTTATCCAAGAAGTAGATGATCAGGACACGTACTCTGAGGCCAGTGGTGGTGAAAATCCCAAGGAGTGATTTGTCTTAGTTAAGGTTCCTATTGCTATGAGGAAACACCATTACCAAAATCAACTTAGGAGGAAAGTATTTATTTCACTCACAGTTCTGTATAACAATTCATCATCAAAAGCAGTGAGGACAGGGACTCCCATAAGGAAACCTGGACGCAGGAGCTGATGCTGAGGTCATGGAGGGTGCTGTTTACTAACTTGCTCCTCAAGGCTTACTCAGCCTGCTTTCTTATAGAAATCAGGACCACTAGCCCCACCCACAATGGTCTAGACACGCCCCACCCGTCACTACTTAAGAAAATGCCTTCACACATGTTCCACTATGTTCATAGCAGCCTTATTCATAATAGCCAGAAGCTGGAAAGAACCCAGATGCCCCTCAGCAGAGGAATGGATACAAAAAATTTGGTACATTTACACAATGGAGTACTACTCAGCTATTAGAAACAATGAATATATGAAATTCCTAGGCAAATGGATGGATCTGGAGGGTGTCATCCTGAGTGAGGTAACCCAATCACAAAAGAACTCACATAACATGTACTCACTGATATGTG
>CACVCL010023120.1:0-24270 GCA_902729485.2 Mus minutoides
ACGGTGTGGTGGCACCCAACTATAATCTCAGCTCTAGGGATACACTCCCAGTTCATTGGCCAAACAGCTTAGCCTACTTGGAAAGCTCTAGACCAGTTAGAGACTCTGTCTCCAAAAACAAGATGGACACTACCTGAGAAATGACACTGGAGGGTTGGCATTTGGTGCACGCGCGCACACACACACACACACACACACACACACATACACACACATACACACACGCACACATGCACATACATACACACATACACATACACCCACACACACATATATACACACACATACACACACACACATACATACACACATACATACACACACACATACACACATACACACACATACACACACACACACATACATGCATTCCTACACAAACATGCACACACACAAATGCAAAATAACTCCCAACCCCTTGACCAGGGTATCAAGTCCGTTCCTTGGACACCTAGGGTGACTTGGGCATTGGGTCAGTAAGCAATGTGCTAGCAGACAGAAACAGCCAGCAAGATGGCTCAGCAGCTAAAGGTACCCACCACCAAGGCTGATGACTGAACGCAAGTGGTGGCAGGAGAGGACCAACTCTTGGAAGTTGTCTGCGTTCTTCACATGCACGTGCTTACACTAGATGGATGGATGGATGGATGGATGGATGGATGGATGGATGGATGGATGGGTGGATGGCTGGACAGAGAGATAGATGGATGATAAATAGATGATTGATAGGTGATAGATAAATGTAACTTTTATTATTACTTTTAGTTGTTTATTATTTGGTAATTTCTTATTACTATTACTATTACTATTTATTACTATTACTATTACTATTACTATTACTATTACTATTACTATTACAATTAGTTGCTCCAAGAAAGTGCAGAGGCAAGCTAGTCTGGTTAATCCTCCCTTATGTTGCCTGCTGGCAGATCCTTACCAGAGACCAGCCGGCAAAGGACTCTGGGAAACTCCTCTGGAAAATAGAGGTGGTCAGGCAAGGGAAAAAGGATGAGCTGGGTGGGACCTCCTGTCATTGACTCTGCCTGTCAGCCCCACGTGGAGAACTCTTACTGGGCTTCTGAAACGCAGCTCCAAGGAGGACCCCTCTCTGAGGCTTTCTTAGGCTGCTGACAGATGCTTCGGCCTCTGCGCATCTTAGGCAGATGTTTATGCAGGTGGCAGTTAGGGCTATGAACAGTCATTTCTGCACCTGCCTGGGTTCCGGGTGCTCTGGGGCAGGGGCAGACTCACAGCAAGAGGCTCCTGGGAAAACTCAAGGCTGCCAACTCTAGCTCGCTGCCTGCCTGTTTACTCCTAACACGGAGGGGCCAATGTGACCCAGCCAGCTCTGCCATACATAGCTCAGCTGGCTTGAACCTCTTCTCTTGTTTACCCCCCCCACCCCCCAAATAAATACTTCTACTGATGGAGGTGTCTTCACACAAGACCACTGTGCCTGCGATGCAGGCTGGGAACAGAGGGCCCTGTGAGCAGTTGGGGTGGAGCGAGCCTTTCTCCTGAGCAGCCTTATCTGCAGGTCACTGGGCATTCTGGGTTCAGCACATCTACAGAAAAGTTACTGATTAGAGAAAAGTGTGACTTGTGTCTCTTGGGTTCCTTCACTGGCAAATGTTTATTCAACAGTTAACTTAATAAATAAATGCTTGTTCCACGTGATCAAAGAACATACCCTCAGCGTCAGGGTGAAGGCTGAGCTGGAAAAGTACCTGCCACACAAGCGTGAGGTCCTGAATTTGAATCCTCACCACACACACACAGAAGCTAGGCACACAAGTCCCAGCACTGAAGGATGAAGCTAAGCAGGTAAGGCATGTGGATCTCGGGGCAAGCCAGTCTAGCTAGATCAGTGAAATATGGGCTCAGTGAGAGACCCTGTCTCAAAAATATATATGTAAGCTGGAAAGACACTGGGGAAGAGACCTGATGTTGACCTCTGGCTTCCATGTGTGTGCGCAGAGAGAGAGAGAGAGAGAGAGAGAGAGAGAGAGAGAGAGAGCAGTCCGCTGTCTATTTAGAATACAAAAGTTTTGATAAAAGCTTAGAGAAATAGAGCCGTTTGCACAGGACAGATGCCTGTGGCTTCTGTTGTAGGTCTTCAATAGCAAGGCAGAATGTCTCAAATGTGCTTATATGGCACGCTTCTAAGTCTTCCTCTGGGATTTTAGAAACCCTAAAGGTTATGCCATTTCACCTATTTGTAGATACAGAAACAGAGGGACAGAGAGGTTAAGCAATTTGCCCCAAGTCACACAGCTGGTAGGTTGCAAAACTGAGCCTTGATCTACACAGTCAGCTATGCCCAGCACAGAGCGTGGTGGAGAAAGCCCTGTTCCTTCCAGGACTCTTCCTGCTTACCAGGGGCTGGGACTTCTGGGATGGAGACCTTCATACATGCCTGGCAGCCGTCATGGAATAGGGGGTGTTGGGTTCATCTTCCCACCCCCAAAGGCTTCTTTTTTCCTTTCCAGCTGCTCTTGTTTACATAGGGTGCCTGCCAGCTCACCCCTCAGCCTCCTGCCAAGCCTGGAATTTCAGAACGCTCATCAAGTCCAAGAGGGAGGTTGGGGCAGAGCCAAGCCAGCGCCTCCTCTAAGCACATTTACCTTGGGGCTCGGGCAACCAGGCACCCAGGCACCCTCTTTTGAGCTAGAGGACAAAGAAAACATTTGTTCAGAAAGCCAGCAAACCAAAGAAGATGGAGGTGTCTTCACACAAGACCACTGTGCCTGCGATGCAGGCTGGGAACAGAGGGCCCTGTGAGCAGTTGGGGTGGAGCGAGCCTTTCTCCTGAGCAGCCTTATCTGCAGGTCACTGGGCATTCTGGGTTCAGCACATCTACAGAAAAGTTACTGATTAGAGAAAAGTGTGACTTGTGTCTCTTGGGTTCCTTCACTGGCAAATGTTTATTCAACAGTTAACTTATTGGGCCCCAAAAGGCTTTCTCCAGAGGACAAGGAAAGGGAGAGGCCACTTTAGAAGCCACTGAGAGGAAAAAAGAGAAGTCGGATAAGTCGCCATTAACAGCCAGGCCAGGGGGTGTTAAGCACAGGTCTGAGCAGATACTCAGGGTCTAGGAACCCCATGGAGCCCGTGGATTCTGTGTCAAGTGGGAAAAGAAATAGGCCATCGAAATGAGAAGCTGTGCTCATGGAAGGCATGTCCAGCCTTGAACGGGACCAGACTCTCAGTGAGTGTTGAGAAAATTTACAGACACAAAAAGCTGCTCTGTAACTCTGTTACCATGAGTCCACAGCTACCGTCAGAGCCACAGAGTTTCAGGTCACAGACTTACCCAAGGCCCAGCAAACAGAGAGGAGCTGTCCCACCACTCTCTGAAGAACGGCCTAAAGAGAGGAGGGGAGAGGACGTGGGGAGGGCAGGAAAGGAGCAGGCTTGTTTCCGGGGCCATGGACATTGGAAGCTTTCGGTTTATCCACACTCTGTTCCCCCATTAGTAGCCCTGGGGTCTGAGAAAGTCACCAAAGTGATAAGTAAGGAGTTTTTCGTACTTATTGTATGACCCAGAGATTCCATGATAAAGTCCATGAGAGCATGCATGGACACAGAAAGATGTTCAGTGATGTCCACAGTGCCGTCATCTGCAGGAGAGAAAAAGTGAGAGCAACGCAACTGCCCACTAACTTAATTAAGAGACCAATAAACTATGCTGTATTACTCGGCAGTGAAAAGGAACGAAGCCCTGATACACGCTACAGTAAGGACAGAAATAGGCTAAGTGGGAGAAAACAGAAACCAAAGCTGTCAGAATGTGTGATCCACCTATAAAGAGGAAGGAGACGGGTGGCTGCCTGGGACTTGAGACTCGGAGGGATGGGGAGTTGGAACTAGGGGATTATGGGAATTCTGTAGACTGTCTTCATGATGGGCACAGTTGTCTGGACTGGAGGCCATTGAACTAACTTGTACTGCATGTGAGTTCTATCTCAATAAAGCCATCTAAATGATTGGTATGAGCAGGGGAAGGGAGAAGGCTGAGCTTAGAGCTGCGGCCTGGGGTCCGTCTTGGGGATTTGCCTGGGCATGCTCAGTAAACACCTCATTCCCTTCCTGCTTCTTTGATTTGTGAAATGAGGGAGCAGAGAGGAGGTGGTGCCATCAGTTTGGGGGTGTGGTGTATTTGGTAGACAGTTGTCCATGATTATGGGTACTCTTGCCCACTGGGTAAAGTCAGAGGGTTTCTGGGGCCTTCGTAAACCCATAATCGTTCAGTACCATGTCTCCTCCAGCCAGCTGCAGGTCACACTTGATCTACACCCTTCACAAATGGCTAACAAGCTGCCTCTAGATAACGTCCTCAGCCGCTGTCCTATAACAAGAAATAAGAAACATCTTAGTTAGTACATGCCTGTCATCTCAGCCTGTCATCTCAGCCTGTCATCTCAGCCTGTCATCTCAGCCTGTCATCTCAGCCTGTCATCTCAGCCTGTCATCTCAGCTCTGAAGTTAGGCAAGAGGATTGTAAGTCTGAGGCCAGCCTGTGCTACATGGGGAGGCCCTGCCTCTGAAAAAGAAAGTGAAGACAACCAGAGGCAAAGGTCCAGCCTTGTCAGTTCTACATCCACTCCTCCAGAGTTGTTCTGGAGCAGACAGACAGACAGACAGATAGACAGACCAAAGGAAAATGCCAACTAAGTCAGCCAGAACGGCGATTTACCTTCATTTGTTAAGATTACTCTTTTCACGGAAGGGAAACTGAGGCATGGATGGGCACAGGGTGTGCTTATAACAAAGAATAAGGTCAAAAGCTGAGCCTACCCCAGTTCAACTCTTCTTGGGAGAGATGAGCAGCCATATGGCTAGCGAGCAGAGGTCCCCTGAGGGGGTGGCAGTGGCCCTGGGACCTAGGGTGAGATGAACCAAGGAGTTCTGGGTGATAGATATTTCATCTCCCATCACTCTTGGCTGTGTGACTATGAGGAAGTAACTTGCCCTCTCTGGGTCTTGGTCAAAATGGAGCTCCTGGATGCTGCCTCAGTGTGACACTACCTCAAAGGCCAACAGGAACCCTGGCTGTAAGACAATGGTGGGATCGGGGTAGGTGACTGGGACAGGGATTGTTTATTTAGGCATCTCTCATAGTTGGGGATGGATAGGTGGCTTCTGAGCCCAGCTGAAAGGAGGCAGTGGTATAGAGGCAGCTTGGGAGCTATAGCATGAAGACACCTGGATGGGTCAAAGTTCATGTGGACCAGGTGCTATACTAGATTTTAGGGACACACAGTCACCATGGCAAGACTGACCTATAGACTGTCTTAGCAAACTCCAGGGAGAAACAAGAGGCGCCAAGAGGGCTGTGGTATCAACTCTAAGATTCAAGCTGAGGCTGGCAAAATGGCTCAGAGGGTAGGACGTTTTACCCTGTAGGCATGAGGGCCTGAGTTTGAATCCCCAGCACCTATGCAACCTCAGCCCTGGGTGTGGAGGCAGATGGATCCCGAGAGCCCACTGGCTAGTTGGTCTAAGAGCCAAGCTTCCTTCAAGTGCCTTGCATACACAGGGGTCCTGACATCCCCATTCTACATACAGTACAGCAGGTCGAAGAGTGACCCGAGAGCTTACTGCACAGGCCCAGGGTCACATCGTTGGAAATACAAGGTAGAGCAAGAGTCCCAAGCGGACAATGCGGAACCCAGTCACCGTTCCCAGCTTCCCACACTGTCACCACCTGTCACACTGATGTGTATGGTTCTGAGAATGATCTATGGGAGTCGTATTTTTGGTTTTCGAATGAGTGAATTTATTAAGTATATAGCAAACCAAAATAAAAGAAAAAGAGAGAGAGAGAGATCAAAATAACATCAAATTGGATGTTCAAAGCATCCCCCAGAGCTGGGCTGTGGTGGTGCAAACCTTTAATCCCAGCACTCTGGAGGCAGAGGCGGGTGGGTCTCTGAGTTCAAAACCAGCCTGGTGTACAGAGTGAGTTCTAGGCCAGCTAGGATTACACAGACTAAACTCTGTCTCTGGGGAAAACAAAACAAAACAAAAAAAAACCCCAACCAATCAACTAAGCAACCATACAAACAAAACACCAAAAACCAGAGCAAAACAACAAAAACCTCCCAGCAGAAACGGACTCAGGGTGCCTTAGCAGCCAGCTGAAGCTCCCACTAGAGAGGATCTTAGGCAGAGCAGAGGGTCCCCTCAGATGTGGTTTCCAGGTAAAAGAAGACATTTAATCCCAGCAGAGGCAGGCAGATCTCTGTGAGTTTGAGGCCAGCCTGGTCTACACTGTGAATTCCAGGACAGCTAGGGCTACATAGTGAGATCCTGTCTCAAAACCAAACCAAACCAAACCAAACCAAACCAAACCAAACCAAACCAAACCAAAACTAAAAGCACAACACGGATGGTTACAACATCTGGCAGAGGCCTACTGAAGATGGCTCTTATGTCATGGGATGTACGTAGCAATGTCTGCTGAGAACGGTTACCTTCCAGCTGGTTTTTTTAGAGACACAATGTTTTTATCCTCTGGCTGCTTTGCTGTGAACCTTCACAGAGTTAGGGTGGCCATCCCATCCCCAGACAAAGGAGCCTTAAAGGACATTTTGAGACACACATGTTTGGGTGTGAAATGGGGATGAGGGGATGAACCTCACCTCCTTAGGCAGTTTCTCAGTGAGCTCCAACAGCACATGACAGTTAACAATATAATCTATATTACACACACAGGCTGGACACAGGCAGAGGCAGGGAAGCTACTGTGGAGACTGGGGCCTAAGAAGGATCCTCTAGAGACAGGCAGGAAGCATGTTAGCTGAGCTGCAGGAGGGAGGTACAGCAGCCTGTGAACTGGGTTCAGGAGGCAGGAAGGAGGTGGGGGAAGAGTCCATTTTCTAGGAAGTGAAGGCTACCTCAGCAGGCATGATGCACATCTGTGTGGGCCCAACTTTGGAAGCTGTGCGTTCTGTGTTCCAGGCAGGGCCCGGTCACCTCAGGAAGTGCATGAGGGAAAGTATTTCTGGGAAACGGCCCCAGAGACTTCAGAAGAAAGGAATCTGCAGCTTAGAAGTCTCTAGCGATTGCTGGGGTTTCTTTTCACAGTCTTTCTAAATATTTACTTTTGTGTCCGAATCGATATTCATCATTTTCCTTTGTATTCTCCTTAAATCCAATCTGTCAAAATAAAAAGCAAATCTACAGTTGCCTTGCCAGAGGAAATAAAATTAAGAAATTTAAAAAATATGTACTTGTCCAATTACGATGAGTCATAACAGAAGTTTAAGGCTTTATAGTAAAAATGTATTTATGGGCTGGGAAAATGGCTCAGAAGGTAAAGTGCTTTGCTGCACAAGTCAGGGGACCTGGGTTTGGATCACAGAACCCACGAGAGAGGGTTTGGGGGAGAGACAGAGAGAGATAGAGACAGGGAGAGAGAGACAGAGAGAGATAGAGACAGGGAGAGAGACAGAGAGAGATAGCGACAGGGAGAGAGAGAGACAGAGAAAGATGACAGAGACAGAGACAGAGAGAGGAGAGAGAGGAAGAAGAAGAGGGGAGGAGAGAGGAGAGAGAGAAGAGAAAGGAGAGATAGAGAGATAGAGAGACACAGAGACAGACAGAGAATGAGGTGCTGAGACAGGAGGACCCCCAAAACTCCCTGACCAGCTGTCTAGATGAAACACCAAGCTCCTAGTTCTATGAGATCCCTGTCTCAAAAGCTAAAATGGAGAAGTGATTGAGAAAAGAAGCTGGACATCAGCTCTGGCCTCCACTTGATCCCCCCTACCCCTCGTGAGTGCTCCCACAAACTCCTCCCTGCCTTTCGATGTATTTACTGCACAGCCAGCCAAACACCCTTGCTCAGCCCAGCCTCCCCCAGGGGCGCTGGTCACTGGGCAGCCTATGGTTGGGGCAGAGCCCAACGTGTGTATTACAACTCACTGATGGTTTTACTATCAGGAAAACTTCTTTTACTTTACACCAAAGCCTTGGCTAGCTTACCTGGGTGTGATTTGGGATTGAGGTTGTTTATTTATTCATTCATTTGTTCGTTTTGACACATGCTCTCCTGTAGCCCAGGCTGGTCTTGAACTCGCTGTGTAGCCCAAGGATGACCTTGAACTCTTGACCCTCTTACGTCCACCAGCTAAGTGGTAAAGTTACTCTTTCACTACCACACCCTGCTCTTCTTTATTCTTATCTATCTATCTATCTATCTATCTATCTATCTATCTATCTATCTATCTATCTGTTTTTATTTCTTGGTTTTTCAAGACAGGGTTTCTCTATGTAGCCCTTAATGTCCTGGAACTCACTTGGTAGATCAGGCTGACCTTGAACTCACAGAGATCCTCTTGCCTCTGCCTCCTAAGTGCTGGAATTAAAGCTTATTATTATTGATTTATTTTAATGTGGCCTACCCAGTGGAAAACAGTCATGTGAGAATATTGTCACACCATAGTGAAGTATAAATAGCAGTTTGTCTATCAGTAAACTGTAATACACATGTACAAACACTCACACAAACACACTCACACAAGCACACTCACACACACATGCACACAGTCATATAAGTACACCCACACAATACACTCACGCATATACATACACTCACACACACACACACACACACACACACGAGCATGCATGTGGGGGTGGGGCTGAAGTTGACATTGGGTGTCTTCCTCCATTAACTGCCACTTACTTATTCACTGGGTTGAGGGTACTCCTTGAGCCTGGAACTCACCAATCCCTGCTAGTTTAGCTAGCCAGCTTGCTAATAATCCCTGGGATTAGCTCTGGGACTCCCTTGTCCCTGCCTCCACGGGGCTGGGATTCTAGGTGACCACCAGGCTCACCTGGCTTTTGCACAAGGGGACATGAACCAGTCCTCATAACTGCTAGGCTAGCATATTTACCCACTAACCCATTTCCCTCCCCTCCCCCTTCTTGTTCTTTTGAGATAGTTTCACTCACTATAAAGCCGAGGCCTCAAACTCTCAGTAATTCTCCTGCCTCACGTCCCTAGTACCAGGATTACAGCTAGGAGTCCACATAGACTGGTGACTGTGCCTTTTCTATTTACGCGTCAACCCTGAAAGGGAACACTGTCCTGCAGTGGCAGTTACTCCTAACCTCAGCACAGGGATGAGCTGGGACGTCATAACTGGTGCCCCCTTGAGGGCTGCGGGTTGACAGCAGTGGCAGCCAGTCTTGTTGCTCTAGAAAGCTAGGTCCAGCAAGGGGCTGTTGGAGCAAGGCAGTAGGGAGATCTGAGAGGGACAGCTGCCAAGTGACCCTTCCGGACGCAGCAGAGACACTTTCCAAGGTGGACACTCAGAGGAGAGGCAGACAAGAGGCAGACTGGGAGTTTGGGGCAAAGCCAGGAAGAGAATAATGTAGGGGCCCATGATGGGGACTGAGGAGGAGGGTCCTGGTCTCTGACGCTTTCCTGAGCTACGGTGGTCCTGCCCTACAGGGATGGCTGAAGATGTGTGCTGGCAGCCCATGCCCCACCAGGCACCACCAGGCCCCGTGCCCCCTGAAAAGATTTTCTCTGACAACTCCCCCTCCATTCTTTCTCAGACCTGGCCAGCCCTGCTCAGGGCTGACAAGCCGTCTACACCCAACGCTTGGCAGTGCCAAATCCCTAGCAATTTCTCTCTCATGCACCACAAAGACCCTCCTCCTTCTTTCTATCTCCTATTTCATTGGCGCACTCCTTCGGTAGGGGGAGGGCTTCTTGAACTTGGTGCTGCTGCGGTCTGTGTTGCTGAGGGCCCCGATGGTCCTAAGAAAAATGAAGCCCAGCAAAGCAACTTGAGGCCAGAGATACCCTAAATCAGTCGGGGCTGGACTTTTGTTTTTTTTTTAATATAATGCTTTTTTTTAAAGGACTTACTTATTTTATTTTATGTGTATGTACATGTGGCTAAGTGTATATATGGGCTCTGCATGCACGCAGGTGTCTGTTGAGGTCAGAAAAAGATGTCAGATCCCCTAGGACCGGAGTTACAGGTGATTGTGAACTACCTGATGGGGGTTTTAAGAAATGAACTCAGGGACTGGTGAGATGGCTCAGCGGGTAAGAGCACCCGACTGCTCTTCCGAAGGTGATAAGTTCAAATCCCAGCATCCACATGGTGGCTCACAACCATCTGTAACGAGATCTGGCGCCCTCTTCTGGAGTGTCTGAAGACAGCTACAGTGTACTTACATATAATAAATAAAATAAATCTTTAAAAAAAAAAAAAAAAGAAGAAATGAACTCAGCTCTTAACCACCAGGCCATCTTCCCAGACCCAGAGCTAGATTTTAACAATAACTGTAATAGCAGTAGCCACGTGCTGCCTCTTAGCGGCATGAGACACAATCGAGGCACTGTGCAGACGTTAACCATCAGCCGCTCACGGCGACACAGAGGAGGAATCAATTGTTCTTTTTGGTTTTGGTTTTTTGTTTTTTTCAAATTAGGGTTTCTCTATAGTAGGCCAGGCTGGCCTTGAACTCAAAGAGTCACCTGTCTCTGCCTCCCAAATGCTGGGATTAAAGGTGTGTGCCACCATGCCCGGCTGGAATGAATTGCTCTTACCAGAGTCTTCAAATGCTATTGAAGTCTTCCATTGCAGAAAATGCACACATATCCACCCTCCCTCATAAATGCATGCACACACACACACACAAACACACACACATCTACCCACATACATGCACACACAATCTACACACACATGCACACACATCTACACATACATGCACACAATCACACTTCTACATGCACACACACTCACATATCTGTGCGCACACATACACACACACATACACACAGAGACTCACACATACATACACACACAAGAAGTCAGGGGAGAGGGAGGGGTTCTATGCAGAAGGCTTAGTGACCACATGGGAAGATATTTAGAGTCACTGAAAAGTTTTCCCTTCCAAACCACAAGGAGATTATGTCACACCCACATGGGGGCTGTGACCCTGAGGCAGATAATGACAGTTGAGGGCGGGATCTGGAAAGCCTGGACCGCTCTCACAGCTCTACCAGAGACAAGCTGTGGTGCAGCTGTCTGGGGACACAATCTCTTATGACATCAGGTTAGGCACAGAGCAAACACTGGTCCTTTGGGCTCCTCCCAGGGCAAAACCAGAAAATGGAAAACACATTCACCAAAGCCAGAGTGGACACAACCCAAACTTGCACTAACTGATAAGGGGCAAACGGGGAGTATCTGCACAACGGAATATTATTCTGCAATGAAAAGGAGGTATGGGGCTGGTGAGATGGCTCAGTGGGTAAGAGCACCCGACTGCTCTTCCGAAGGTGATAAGTTCAAATCCCAGCATCCACATGGTGGCTCACAACCATCTGTAACGAGATCTGGCGCCCTCTTCCGGAGTATCTGAAGACAGCTACAGTGTACTTACATATAATAAATAAAATAAATCTTTAAAAAAAAAAAAAAAAAAAAAAAAGAAAAGGAGGTAGTGATATGAGCACTTACAGATGTGATTTGAAAGCATTTCCCTACCTGGAAGCAACTGCTCCCATGAGACCACACATCACATGACTTCGTTTATGTGAAATATCCCCAAACAGATCAACGGCTCCAGGGGCATCTGATCCTCTGGCCTCTGTGGGCACTGCAATCATGCACACCTGTACTAGGCACACGAACGCACATATGATTAAAAAAGAAAACCTTGAATTAAGAAGGTACTTGAGTTTTGTTCAGGCGTTATCTTGCCTAACTCCTCCCTACCTTCTTTGGTGATCAAAAGTTGTTGATTTCCAAGAGCCAGATCAAAGGCCGTTACAAAGATTTCCTCAATAAACTCCAGTCAGAAACACGCATCTGCCCTCTAAACTTGGCACTCGCTAAGTGGTGATTTAAAGGGCACCCCTTGGGTTGATGGCATCTATTACAGTTGACATGATTTAAGGACTCACCTTGCCCCTGCTGCTCTATTATGAACTTTCAGAGACAGAAGACTGACTTCTCTTGCCTTCTGAGTATGCAGAGCCCAGCACTGGGGCCAGCATGGACCAGGCATCCATATTAACTATTGTTCTCACCCCTGGGCTCTCTGTAGCTTAAGGAGGAAGCATTTATTTTGGCCCACGGTTTGAAAAGGTACAGCCCATCATGCCGAGGAAGCCACAGAAGCCCTTCAAAGGTGTTGGGTCCATGCTGGCAAGAACAGGCGTCTGTTTGCTTAAACCTTAGTGGATCAGGAGTTGGGTGGGGAGTGGGAGTGTGCACAGACTAAACCCAGGCAAGGCTACCAATAACTCCTGAGCCTCCACTGAAAGTTCTACAGCCTCCTGACAAGACAGTACCATAATCTGAGAAGCAAATGTTCAAGTTCACGACCCTGCAGAGGAAATTTCACATTCAAACAATATCAACAATGGTATCTTTGTTTTTTATTTTTTTTTAATTTTATTTCGTTTTTGTTTTTTTGAGACAGGGTTTTTCTGTTTAACCCTGGCTGTCCTGGGACTCGATCTATCAACCAGGCAGGCCTATAACTCAGAGATCCAGTCTGCCTTTGCCTTCCTGGTGCTGGGATTAAAGTCGTGCGGCACTACTGCCCAGTTATCAGTGCTATCTTTTTTTTTTGGTTGGTTTTTTTTTTTTTTTTTTTTTTTTTTTTTTTTTTTTTTTTTTTTTTTTTTTTTTTTTTTTTTTTTTTTTTTTTTTTTTTTTTTTTTTTTTTTTTTTGGTTTTTCAAGACAGGGTTTCTCTGTCTAGCCCTGGCTGTCCTGGAACTCACTTTGTAGACCAGGCTGGCCTTGAACTCAGAAATCCGCCTGTCTCTGCCTCCCGAGTGCTGGGATTAAAGGCGTGCGCCACCACGCCCGGCTCAGTGCTATCTTTTAAAATGTGTGGAGGATTCACTCTCAATGCCCACTTTCTCACACCAACCTCCCTTCTAGGAATGATTCACCAGCTCATGAACTCTGGAAATACCCCCCTTTTAAGAAGTAAACACAAAATAGTCAAATGATGAAGACAGCTGTTTTCCAGTGTGATTGGCCAGGCAGTTGTTTTAAGGATGTGGGGCTTGCCTCCAGGATTAGGGGTATATAGAGGTAGGCAATAATTACTAACTCAGATAGGAGAGACCTACATCTGACAACTAAAAAGATAATTGTTTAAAGTGTGTGTGTGTGTGTGTGTCTGTCTGTCTGTCTGTCTGTCTGTCTGCCAAACATTTCAGTGCTGTGAGAAATTATCTGACTGGAACAACATTAAAGAAAAGGGTTTGTGGTGGTTCACGGCACCAGAGTTTTGGGGTCCATTTTAGCAGGGATGTCAGAGTGAGCAGAGGACTTAGCTCTAGGTGTCCAGGAAACAGAGAGAGCATGTCTGTGCCCTTGGGCTCTTGGCTTGTCTGCATTTTACAGCTGTCTTGCTTCTTCAGCTACCTCTCTCTCTGGGACTGCCCTCACGGGCACAACATGTATTTTCCCCTAATCTCAACCCCTCCCCTAGAAAAAGCTTCCCCATGTGCTCAGACACACAGGACACTTGACCAGTAGGGTGCATATCACATCCTCGGTGCTCTCCACCCGAGTCTGTGAAACTGAGTCTCTCGCTGAGCCTAGACCTTGACATTCCAGTCAGAGCACTGGCAGGCAAGACCCTGGGCTCCTCCTATCTCTCCCTTCACCCCAGAGGCACTGGGAGAGGGAGAGGGAGAGGGAGAGGGAGAGGGAGAGGGAGAGGGAGAGGCACGTGCCGCCAAGCCTGGCTTTTACGTGAGTGCACAGGATTGGAACTCTGATCTTCCGACTTACGCGGTAAGCATTTTACCCACAAGGCCATCTCTTCGGCCCTATAAACTGTTGTATATACAGCACTCCTACAGCCTCTATGCATGCTTCATTGGCTAAAGGAAAGGCTGTGGTCCAGCCTTTTATCATGGGGGTGAAAGAGTTAATGTCGAATGTTTCCCTAAGTACTACCACATCTCACTCTTGCTGGGGTGGACCCTGCCTGCAGCACTGACCATATTCTCTCTCAAAATAGTCACCTCCTTTGGCTGCCAGAGCTCAGTACTCCCTGCTCCTCTCCTCAGAGCTCCCTGGTTCCTTCTTCCTGGTCTCCTTCGCACTGCTTCTCTTCCTCCTCCTGACCCCAGATGGCAGGACACCTGAGAGCCCACTCTCCTGCTTGGTCTGACACCACTGCTCAACTCATCTGGCTTAAGCTTTGCGTGCTTACCAGCCCAGAACTCTCCTCCAAACACTACCCTGGCCCCTGCATTATCCACTCCCATCCCTGTGAGGTTGCTGCCCAGGACCCCAGGCTTCCCATGGACCAAAAAAGACTCCTCCTCTCTCACCTGCCGGACCTGCCCATCCTAGTAACGGGCATCACTATCCATTCAGTTGCTCAGAACCAAAACCCACAGACTGCCTTCAACCTTTACCCGACCCATCAAGACCTGATGTTTTTACTCCCCAGCCATCGAGTCTCTTTACCTCCAACTCACAAGGATCACTCGTGAGCATAAGCTCACTGGCACCCCAGGGTGCCGTGCCCTTCCTCACCCACTCTCCTCTCAGACACCAGATGGTTTTCTAAGACAGAATCCATCATTCCTTGCCTTTGCCCAAGACATTTCATCAATCCTCTAGTCTGGTCCATGCTTGCCTCTCTTACTCCAGCTGCTTACTGACACCCAAAGTCCTTTCCTTCTCCGAAGCCTATGCTCAAAGGTATTCCATCCAGATCACCAGTATTCCAGAGCGTTCTGTCGCCCCTATGCTGCAGGATGCTCAGACCTCTCCTTCACAAGGCTGGCATTGATGCTACAGTACCTTCACAGGGACACTCCATGTAGCTTCAGCTTCTCCTAGCATCTGGTTCCAAAACAAAGTGACCTAGAAACAAATTCCCAAGAATACAAGGGCAACAGCAGCCACTACTACCACAGTCAGTGTGTGTGTGTGTGTGTGTGTGTGTGTGTGTGTGTCTGTGTCCATGTGTATCTGAGTATGTCTCTGTGTGTGTGTGTGTGTGTGTATCTGAGTATGTCTGTGTGTGTCTATGAATTTTCATGTATTGCGTTCAAATGTTTATATGTGTGCATGTGTGCATATGGTAGCCAGAGGTGATTTTATGTCTTCCTTACATGCTACATGCTTTCTGATCCTACTTATTGAGCCATGGTCTATCACTGAAGCTGAAACTCACTGACTCAGCGAGACAGCAAGCCTCAGGGATCCCCAGTCTCTGCCTCCCCAGCACAGGGGTTTGTGCCCCAGTGCCTGGCTTTTTACATGGGTGCTAAGGACTGAATTCACATGCCTGCACTTTACCAACTGGCCCATCTCTGCAGCCATCTCTACTGGCCGAGCCTCATCTATAGTCTTCACCCACTCACGTTTCCCTCACAACACCTATGGCCTGACACTGCTGCCCGAAATGAATGACAGTGTTGCAACCAGATAAGTCAACGAGGGTGAAAATATTGTAAAATATATCCCTGTGGTGATTTGAATAAGAAGGTTCCCCATGGGGGCTGGAGAGATGGCTTAGCAGTTAAGAGCACTGACTGCTCTTCCAGAGGTCCTGAGTTCAATTCCCAGCAACCACATGGTGGCTCACAACCATCTGTTATGGGATCTGATGCCCTTTTCTGCTGTATCTGAAGATAGCTACAGTGTAGTCACATATATAAAAGAAAGAAAGAAAGAAAGAAAGAAAGAAAGAAAGAAAGAAAGAAAGAAAGAAAGAAAGAAAGGAAGGAAGAAAGATCCCCATAAGTTTATATATTTGAATGCTTGGATCTCCAGTAGGTGGAACTGTTTTGGGAAGGATTGGGGATGTGTGGAGGTTTCAAAAGCCTGTGCCATTTCTACTTAGCTCTCTGCCTCATGGTTGTGAATCAGGATGTAAGCTCTCAGCTACTGCTCCAGCACCATGCCTGCCTGCCTGCCTGCCTGCCTGCTGTCTGCCTGCTGTCTGCCTGCCTGCTGCCTGCCTGCCTGCCTGCCTGCCTGCCTGCCTGCCTGCCTGCTGCCTGCCTGCTGCCTGCCTGCCTGCCTGCCTGCCTGCCTGTCTGCCTGCCTGCCTGCCCGCCTGCCTGCTGCCATGCTCCCTGCTGTGAAGGTCATGGACTCTCACCCTCTGGAACTGTGAGCCCCAAATTAAATCCTTTCTGTTTAGAAGTTGCTTTGTCCGTTGCATTTTGTCACCGCAATAGGAAAGTAGCTGAGACAAGCCTTAATCCACAGAAGCTCACTGAGGTCTGTTGTCTCCTTTGTGAAGGTGTGGCTCTTTGGGAGCTGTGAACCCAGTTACTGCCCAGGTTCTCAGGAGAAAACTGCACCTCACATCACTAGTCCACAAAATGACAAATTTCAAAGGCCAAAGTATAGTCTACTGGCCATGATCTGCATTCACACCATCACAAGGCCAGAAAATTCCAAGTCCAGCCACCATAAGCAGGAGACTGAATAGATCTGTTTTACTTCCTGAGAGTAAAGACACATTCCTACTTGGTGCCCAATTCTTCCCCCTCTACAGCACTGGCATGTGGTAAGTACCCAAGGAAACTGGCAGTGAAGCATTTGTGTGGCAAGAAGCTCTTATGAACATTTAGGGGTGACTTCTGTGGAAATAGATGACACTACAGGCAAACAGGCAACCATTACCGGAAGAGTTCAGGCAAGGACAGGACCAGCTGCCTCTAGAGCTGGTAGATATGGAATTGGGGGGCCACTAAGTGAGAAGTTGGTCCTTCCCCAAGCAGGCCCTCAGCTCATCTTCAGAGGCCGTGGGAGGCAGCCCCAACTTGCCTCTGGCTCCTCTCAGAGTCCACTTAATCTCTTGATGCTGCCAGTAAAATAAGCCAAGATTTATGGCTCCGGGAAGCAGAGGCAGCAATCCCTCATCTTGCCGCTGCCTAATCCGCTTTTAGTGTAGGGGTGGGGAGAGTCCACCAGGTCATTCCTCCACCATCCCCCAACTCCCCCCCCCCAGGGCTGCCTCCTGGCTCAGGTGTGTGCCATAGGAGGTGGCTGTTGAGCTGGAGCCCTCTCCACAAGTGTATGACCAGGGAGGTCTCTGTCAAAGCAGCTGCCGCCCAGAGCAAGACGCTCCATCTCACACCCTGTCACAGGACTTTCAAACAGCAGTGCTACTCCAAGCATTTGGCCCGCGCCTTGCTTTTTGCTCAGGGCTCTTCATGCTTGACTTTCCCCGAGCCCCCACCCCCACAAATCTCCAGGAGTTAGGAACCACTTTAGCTCCCATGTCACACAGTACATGGAGACCTGAGACTGGGAAAGTTCTCAGAACCACACACTCGGAAAAAAAAAATAAAATAAACCATGCTGCCTGGTTTGGTTTGGGGGTTTGTAGCTGTTTCTTTCTTGTTTTTTTTTTTTTTTTTTTTTTTTTAAATTTAATTTAATTTAATTTTTTTATTTTTTATTTTTTTTTTCCGAGACAAGGTTTCTCTGTGTAGCCTAGAACTCAGTCTGTAGACCAGGCTGGCATCGAACTCAGAAATCCGCCTGCCTCTGCCTCCCAAGTGCTGGGATTAAAGGCGTGTGCCACCATGCCCAGCTTGTAGCTGTTTCGAATGGAGCTTTCCATGACGTGGCACGGTCCAGTTGGTTTTATAAGAGCAGGTGTGGATGAGGAGTCCTGCCTCTAAGCTCTCCCATCTTACCCCAAAGTAGCTCTCCTAAATTGCTAAAGCCCTTCTCCTCACTAGGGAGGAGCTGAAGAGACTGAAAAACTTTGGGGCCAGACTGACAGACGGTCCTGAACTTTGCAGCATCAAAACCCATGGCCCATGTTCTCCCCTGTAAAATGAGTTATGGATGTGCCTGCTTCACCAAGGAAAACTGGTGGAGCTGGCCAGTATACAGGTTTCCCATCCCACAGGTTTCCTTCTTTGATGTCCTCTGCTACCGGGGGTAGCCCTGAAGTCCCTCTCCTGACCCTTAAGACAGAAGACTTTGGGCTGGAACTGATGCCTGTTGGGGACCTGGGCCAGGCTGATTTGCTGGCTCTGCCCTCATCTGGCCCATCACAAACAGATGGAGGGTGGCGAAGCCACTAATAAATGCCAGCTTTCAGGATGTCCCTTTCCCAAACAAGAGCCCCTCCTCTGACGAGCACCCCGGCAGAGCTGGGACTGACTGGCTCCTGGCCTCTGAAGGACACCTCAGTGCCTCCCTTGAAGTGCAGGCTCTAGGGATACTCCTTCCTTCCATTCCCTGGAGCCAGGCAAAGCCTGAGGAGGATGAGCTGCGATGGCCTTCTATTGCTGCATAATCAGTCACCCAGGATGTAGCAGCCAGGGCCATGAACTAATTCCATCTGTTTCTGATAGTCTGGATCGGAACCTGGCTTAGCTGGGTGATCCTGACCCACCAGGGTTCTGAGAAGCTGCATTCAAAACATTAGCCTTACCGACAGTCACTTCAAAGCTTGCTTAGGGCAAGATCATGTTCCATGCTATTCCTCACTAGCTGCTGACAGGTCAACAAGTAAATCAATCCATTCTCAGGAGGAAGCAACGATCAAAGGGGAGGGGATCTCCGAAGTGGGGGGGGGGGCATCTCAGAAGCTGCCTACCCCATGGGAGCTGTTGCCTGACCCATGGACTCACAGAGACTGGAGGCAGATTCACCTTCATGGCACTCTCCAGAAAGCATTGGTCTCCAGCATCTGCAGGCCCAGCTCTTCCCGGATGTTGCTGGCCATACCTCGCATGGCTTTCCCCCACCATGTGAGATGATACGGCCTTTCAGACTTTAACTTAGACTTGCACCCTCCTGATCCAGGCTGGCCCACATTGGTGTCCCTTTGCTTGGATAACTCTTGTTCTGACTAAACTCTAACTGCCCTTTGGCCCCAAGTGTGAGTCATTTCCCTAAACCTGCCTCGGTCAGGTTTGAGTTACCTGTGAATACTTATCTCTCTTGTCACAGTACGTTGTGTGAGTACACATTCTTTGGGGTACTGGTCATCACATCTGCTTCAAGACTGCCTGTGCCAGACATACATGGACTGTGGGTTTGGTTTTGTTTTTTGAGATGGGATTTCATGTAGCCCAGATTGGCCTCAAAAGTTGTCATGTAGCCAAGGATGACCTTGAATTTCTGACCCTTCTGCATAGCACTATATTCTGAGTGCTGGGGTTCTAGGCATGTACCACCAGTTTGCGTTTATGGGGTGCCAGGCAACACTCCGCTAAGAGCAGTACATCTCAACTCCACCTGTGTTTGGTTTTGCTAACTGTACCCATCATGCCTCATGCCTATGGCTGATAAAGAACACGAGGTCCAGGCCAAGTGGGTTTCACGGGGAGACCCTGACTCAGACAGACAGGAAAGCCAACAACCCAAACTGTTGAGGATAGCTCAGCCTCTAAAACTCTTGTATTCCCACCACAGTGACTTGAATCTAACTCCTTGGCTGGTGTGTCACTTGTAACCCCAGCTCTAGGGAGACAGAAGCAGGCAGATCTCTGCAGCTTGAAGGACACCCAGCTCGCTCAGCCTTCTGGGAAAGCTCCAGCCAGTGAGAGACCCTGCCTGAAAGGAACCTGGAGCTGAGGTATGACATCCGAGGCTGCCCTGTGGCCTTCACATACAGCCACACGCAGGTGCCCATGCGTCCATGCACACAAGCACACCCACACTCACAAGCTCTCTTACACACACATGGCCACACACACACACACACACACGGCCAAAGTCGAAGTCTTTCTGATGGTAAAGAACAGTTTGGAAAAGATAATCCCATTAGAATAACCCGGTGAAGAGGGGACTCAGAAACCAGCTTCATGTTCAGGAGAGGAAACTGAGACCCAGAGACAGGACAGGGCCACCAGTGCTGTAGCCAGTAAGACTTCTGTCAAGAAGCCACACCACTGGTGTGACTGGCTTCTCTGCCAATTTCCATGTCACAAGCCCTGCCTTCCATCCATTACTGCCCAGCCTTCACCATGGGCAGCAGACAAATGCCAGCAGATCACTCTGTCAGCTTTAAGCCTCTGGCACAAAGCCTTTGCAAGCCACCGACAGAGCCTCCTCTTGGAAAACTCTTTAGGTGCCTGCAGTCCCTGAAGACATGCAACCAATCAGGAAACAGTTGCTTTACCCCCAAATCGAGAACCAACTCCACATCTTTTTTTTCATTATTATTATTTTTTTTTACATTCCATATTTTATTCCTCCCCCCATCCACCCTCCAACTGTTCCACATCCCATACTTCCTCCCCACACACCCGTCTCCACATGGATGTCCCCACCTTCCACCCCACCTGACGTCTAAACTCCCTGGGGCCTCCAGTCTCTTGAAGGTTAGGTGCATCATCTCTGAATGAACACAGACCTGGAAGTCCTCTACTGTATGTGTGTTGGGGGCCTCATATCAGCTGGTGTATGCTGCCTGTTTGGTGGTCCAGTGTTTGAGAGATCTCAGGGGTCCAGATTAATTGAGACTGCTGGTCCTCCTACAGAATTGCCCTTCTCCTCAGCTTCTTTCAGCCTTCCCTAATTCAACAACAGGGGTCAGCTGCTTCTGTCCATTGGTCCACATTTCTAAGCTCCACCTCTGAGTTTCCTCCAGGAAGATTCTAGACCTTTAGAACTGATTGGGACCTGGGATATTCTAGGCCAACTCCAAAGGGGGATATGAACCTTGAAAGCAGGGTTAAACTCCAAGCCTGGGCCCCAGGTTTCCAAGCCTGGGCCCCAGGTTTCTAAGCCTGAGCCCCAGGGTTAAACTCCAAGCCTGGGCCCCTTGCACTTTGGTAGAATGGGACTCAGCTCTGCTCAAAGGCTAGCAGGTTGTTCCTAGAATTGAGTCGTCCCCCAGACCACAGCCCACTGTGTGGACCTCTGACACTGACCTCCAGAGGAGGGGACAACTTCTAATAAGAGTGGGGAACTGGGGGCTGGAGAGATGGCTCAGCGGTTTAGAGCACTGACTGCTCTTCTGAAGATCCTGAGTTCAAATCCCAGCAACCACATGGTGGATCACAACCATCTGTAATGAGATCTGATGCCCTCTTCTGGTATGTCTGAAAACAGCAACAGTGTACTTACACATAATAAATAAATAAATCTTTAAAAAAAAAAAAAAGAGTGGGGAACTGGTATTCTGAAGCCAAGCGCTTTCACATGAAAACCGAGGGTCGCGGCTTCCCTTAGGAAAATCAGACCCTCTTTTGATGCAGTCCAGCATGCCGACACTTGGCTGAACTGATCATGGCTGGCTGTCCAGCAGCCACACACTATCCCTCCAGCCTGCATGCTTCCTTCTTTCATCTGTTTATTATCATGGAGAAAATGGATTTTTTTAAGTGCGTACAAAATAACTTGTTAGGACATCCTCACACAGGCACGTCCCCCCCTTGGCTCATGCTCACCCCATTACCCATTCTTGCTCAACCCCCATTCTTCCTCTTTCAACAGACCCTTTTCTGCGTTCATGTTTTCACGGCATTCACACACACACACACACACACACACACACACACACACACATGCACACTCGAGAGCTCGCACACACGCATGCACACATATGAGCACACATGTACATCTAGATTCTGTGTAAGAGAAAACAGTTTGTCTTTTTGAATTGGGCATGCTTTACTGAATATCACGCCCACTCCCCTGCAAGTTCCACAATCTCATTCTCTTTATGGCGGAATAAACTCCACTGTGGGGGAGTACCACATTTTCTTTATCCAGTCTTTATCCCTCCCAGCCTCCCCAGCCCTAGGGCATTTATGGTCTCTCTTCCATCACTGCTGAAACTTGTTTTTCTCTCAATCTTCTCCCAGATGAGTTAGCATTGGTTTAAGAGGGTGCCTCTAGCAACAGGGCGATAACTACTAGTTGTCCCCTTGTGGGACAGGGCTGGAGAGGTGAGAGAGAACCTGGTTTAAGCCATGGTGTATCAGAAACAGGTCATGTCAGAATGTCTGTTACAGGTCACACAAACTTGGATTGCTTCATTGCCAGCGTCTCTTGCTCATGTAGGCATATAAGAAAGCCAAAGCTGGGGGCTGGAGAGATGGCTCGGCAGGTAAGAGCACTGACTGCTCTTCCGAAGGTTCTAAGTTCAAAATCCCAGCAACCACAAGGAGGCTCACAACCATCTGTTATGAGATCTGACACCCTCTTCTGGTGAAGGAGTCGGAAGACAGCTACAGTGTACTTATGCCTAATAATTAATAAATCTTAAGAAAAAAAGAAAGAAAAGAAAAAGAAAGCCAAAGCTGGGGGTGACTTAGGTCATGACAATGAAGTCCAGATGTGGCTGTGTTCTGGGTACACCAGGCCCCATCTGCTCGGCCCTTCTGAAGTTCGGCAGAAAACCTCTCGGCAAATATCAAAAGTGTTTGGAGGACCTCCTCTGGATTCTTGAGCCATGACCAAGTTTCTCATATGGTGCCGATCTGGGTTGACTCCCAACATCATCAGAGACAGGCAGACCCTAAGCAATGTCAGGGCACTGAGCAGTTTATCAGCAAGCAGCCTGGAAAATCTGTAGGGACACCATTTACCAAGTTCTTGGTGAGCATCTAGCTTTAAAATAGAAGTGGTCTTGTCCCTACCAAGATTATCAATTAACCCCATCTCAAGGCCAACAAAAATGTTAGGTCTAGACTTTTGGATCTCCGAGGGGGTCTGGTGAGCTTAGTCACTTCTCTTTTTAAAGAATGGGCTCTGTTAGAGCTCCTGGCTGAGAAGGGCCAGCCGTCTCAACAGCTCTTCCTTCTACAACGTCAAGCTCTTGGCCCCAGTTTTATCCTCCAAGTAAGAGCTATCTATTTGCCTTCCGTGGCCCACGCAGATGCATAGCCCCTGAGCCCACCCGGCTTGCTTTCTCTTCCTCTACAAGCTATGGTCTTCCAGGTCCTCCAGCCGTTTCTTGGAAGTCTGTCCACCCTCCTGTGACTGGCTGGTGTCCCTTTGAGCATCTTGTCAGAACAGCTGTGACCTTAAAAGCATGGAGCTCTTACAGCAACCTCTCCAGAGGAGAAAGGCAGCATCCAGCCGGAGCTCATCTCAGGCTATTCTCCCGCCTTGCCCCCTGCCCCACCCCACCCCTGCATTCTGCATCAGCAAAAAGTTTCCTCAGAAATATGTAGCTTGGTTTAGGTGAGCAGTATGCATTCAAGCCCCTGCTGCATACACTTACATATCGTTTGAATAATGAAGCCCATGTAAGGGTCAGTTAAATGATGGGGTTGAAATTTGAGCCCACAAGGGCCTAGAGTGAACTTTTGCTTCTAACTTCCTGTGTCCTTCCTCTCTGCACAGCAGGCAGGCAGGCAGGCAGGCAGGCAGGCAGGCAGGCAGGCAGTGCTCACCTCCAGAAAGAGCTTCCTGGGAGGTCTGAAAGGACTTAGGATCAGATCTGCAGCCTTCCAGTTGGGGCTTCCATGGAGTTCAAGGGCAAGGTTCTTGGCCTGAACTTGAAGCCTTCTGAGTGGACTAATCTGATTTCAGTGAAATGGAAACAAATCCCGCAGGGAGGCGATGTTACTGAGATCCTTCCTAGGAAAATGAAACATTTGAACCTGACTTTTAGCCTAGCACATATCTAGAAGCTGTGTTACACAGTAGGTCCCTGGGCCAATATATTGCACAGTAGGTCCTTAAGCCAGAGTACAGAGATGTACACACTGTAAGTACCTGAGAGTCTGAAAGTGCACATGTTGGAAACACATGAAGACCTCATTAATTAATAACAAGATAATCCAGGGCCACCACAGTCTCTGCTGCCGTGAAGAGCATGTCACTTGAATCCAGAGCTCTGCCAAGCCTGCCCTGTAAAGGGCCCTCTGCCCTGTGCAGAGAGGAAGGACACAGGAAGTTAGAAGCAAAAGTTCACTCTAGGCCCTTGTGGGCTGTAAGTCATTGCCTAGAACTGATCCCAGGCAGAGGACCCGGAGGAGCGGTGTTCAGTGCTGAGCTGACCGTTCTCGTGTAAAATACTGTTTCATCAGTGTCTGCACGGGGCGTGTTTCTTGGCAGCCACACAGAGGCTGACATCCTTAAACCACTGCTCTTCACAGCAGACACCATGTTAACTGCAGTGTCATCCACCCTGGGACGTGGCAAGAGGACACATGAGTTGGATAAAGTATTTTAAGGTATGTAGGGCATAGTGTCTGCCTAAACCATCCAGCTAGGCCATGGGGCAATGCATCTGTAGCCACATGTAAGCGCATAGGCAGGCTTGTGTTCTTGGAAAAGCATACTTAAGGAGGCAGGTGAGAACA
>CACVCL010023121.1:0-10000 GCA_902729485.2 Mus minutoides
TGCACCTGACATAGGAGAACAGCAGAGAAGGAGAATCCAGAGGCATCAGGACTGACGTATGGAAAAACAAATTATAGAATGATTGAACCCCCTCTTTCTTAATTACCATTTGACTACTATGAAGAGACTCCATGGCCAAGGCAACTTATAAAAGAAAAGAAAATTTAATTGGGAGCTTGCTTACACTTTCAGAGAATTCGTCCATGAACATCACTGTGTACAGCAGTGGGTAGTCATGGCACTGGAGCAGTAGCTGAGAATTTACATCTGATCCAAAGTCAAGAGAAGGTCAAGTGGCAATATGAAAGGAGAGAGAGAGAGAGAGAGAGAGAGAGAGAGAGAGAGAGAGAGAGAGAGAGAGAGCGCACTGTGAATGGTGTGGGTTTTAGGCAACTAAAAATCCACTTCAGTGACAAAACTCCTCTAATAAGGATATACCTCCTAATCCTTCCCAAACAGTTCTAGCTGTGGAATAAGCACTCAAATATGAGTCTACAGGGACCATTCTCACCCAAAGCACCACATCCTTTGACCATGGGCTGCATGCAATAAAACAGAATGTGAGCACACACACATACACATACACACACACCTCCACAAAAATACAGAAAGTACCATGTAAATAATCTATGAAGGAGGTGTACTTTCATGGCCCAGGGCCTCTGAGCCTTGGGTCCTTCCTTCCCAGCTCTCTGAGCCATTTCTATTCTTGACAGTCTTTTCCTTTCTTATCTCTCACACTGTCTCTCTCTATTTTTTTTATCACTATTTATGTGTCTCTAATCTACTTCCAGGACACAATAACCTGAAACTCTTGGAGGGTGCCCTTTGCTCTTTGATCCACGCATAGAACACACCTACCTGGTTTTTGATAAAGGTGACAATAAAGTTCACATTGGAGACAAGACATCCTTAGCAAATGGCTCTAGGAAAGTGTACCGCCTGGTTTTGTGTGTCAACTTGACACAGGCTGGAGTTATCACAGAGAAAGGAGCTTCAGTTCAGGAAATGCCTTCATGAGATCCAGCTGTAAGGCATTTTCTCAATTAGTAATCAAAGGGGGAGGTCCCCTTGTGGGTGGTGCCAACTCTGGGCTGGTAGTCTAGGGTTCTATAAGAGAGCAGGCTGAGCAAGCCATGGGAAGCAAGCAAGCCAGTAAAGAACATCCCTCCATGGCCTCAGCATCAGCTCCTGCTCCCTGACTTGCTTGAGTTCTAGTCCTGACTTCTTTCAGTTAGGAACAGCAGTATGGAAGTGTAAGCTGAGTAAACCCTTTCCTCCCCAACTGCTTCTTAGTCATGATGCTTGTGCAGGAATAGAAACCCTGACTAAGACAGAAAAGAGTGAAAGTTTTTTTTTTCCTGTTATTGTGGGATTTGGAGGAGGGGCAGCTTTAATGCTTTAAAATGTTTATTATGCACATTTGCTATACATGATACAGGGTTACACAGGCATTCTCATATAAGTATATATTGTATTTTGAGTCCATTCCATCCTCACTTTGCCCCTTCTCGGTTACCTTTATTCCTGTTAGTTCCCACTATTTCTCTAGTTTGGCTTTCCACCTTGATGGGGAAGACTTGATCCTTGTCTTTTAACTTGTACAAAAAATTTAAAAAATGAATAGAAATTTAAGTGTCTAAATTAAATATATTTTTATAATAAAAACCTTAACATAAAGAACTTGGAAATAAAAAATAATCTACACATCCCAAATTAAACAGACCTAAAGTCTACACATCTGTGTGAACTTTTGTACAGTTAGAACAATCATTTTGAAGCCCTGGAGCTTCCTATTAGATTTTATACTTTTGATATCAATTATATTTTCTGCACATATCCACCACCAAACCCTGAAAGATCAGTGACAAAGTTGATATTAGAAAAAGAATGAGCTTTTAATCTTCTCTCATGATTTGAGGGTCCTTATCTACCTCTCAGGTTCTTCTTTACCACCTAGTATTTACCTTTTCTTGTTATCCTTTCTAGATGTTATACAGCACCCCCATGTACATTTGTTTACATATGTATGTTTTAGGTTGGTATCTGTTCATGAAGGAGACTATGTGGTTTATTTTTCCCTCTGAGAGAGTGTGACATCACCTACTATTATACATTTTAAGTTCTTACATTTTCTACAAATTTTGTGATTTCATTTTTCTTCATAGCTGAATAGTATTCCATTTTATATCGGCAACTACTTTTGCATTATCCACCCATTTATCTATGGGTAGCTATGCTGTTCCAGTTCTTTGCTATAGTGTATGAAGCAGCAGTAAACAAGGAAGTGCAAACACCTCTATGGTAGAGAATTGAGTTGTCTGGATATATGTCCAAGGCTGAAAGAGCTGGGTCATGTGGTAGTTGTAGTTTTTAACATTTTAAGAATCCTCCAAAGTGATTTCTGTAATGGTTGTACTAATTTCTGCTCCAGCCATATCTCCAATACTTGTCTAATTTGTTGAAGACAGCCATTCTGACTAGGGTGAGGTATTTAGTTTTGATTTGCATGTCCCTTATGGTAGAGAAACTGAATACTTTTAAAAATAGTTATTGCCCCAGCCTGGTCTACAAAGTGAGTTCCAGGACAGCCAGGACTAGACAGAGAAACCCTGTCTTGAAAAACCAAAAAAAAAAAAAAAATTAAAAAAAATAGTTATTGCCCATTTTGTGTTTCCTTTTAAAAAAAACATGTGTTTATTTTAGTTGCCCATTTGTTGATTGACAATTTTATGTCTTTAGTATTCTTTTTCTGTAGTTCTTTGTATATTCTATTCTGGTTATTAGTCCCTTGTCTGTAGTATCAACGGTAAGGATTTTCTTCCACTTTGTGGGCTGTCTGTTTTCTCTGATAATAGTTTCCTTTGATGTGTAGAAGCTTTCTAATTTTTGTGAAGTTTGTTGATACTTTGGATTAGCTCCTGTCTTGCTAATGTTCTGTTCAGAAACTTGTTGTCTACCCCAATGTCTCAAAGAGTATTCCCTATGCTTTCTTCTAGAAGTTTTAATTTTGAATTAATTTTTGTACAGTGTAGAAGATATAGATAAAATTTTATTCTTCTGCAGTTGAACACCTGGTTTTGCCAACACCATTTCTCAAATGGGCTGTTATTTCTCCAGCATATATTTTTGCTTCGATTGTCAAAAATTAAGTAGGCATAGCTTTGTTGGTTTGTTTCTGGGATCTCTTTTCTATTCCATTAGGTTTCTTGCCTCTGTTTATGTCAATACCAGACTGTGTTTATTACTATTGCTTTATAATATAGTATATCAGAGTTTGGGTATTGTGTTAGCACATCCAACAGTGTTAGCACTCTTTAGAATTGTTTTGGATATTCATTGTCATTGCGATTCCATATGAATGCTTATATTGTTTTTCCCAAATCGGTGAAATATGACATTAAAATTTTGCTAGCCATAGCATCAAATCTGTAAATTATTTTTTGTGGTGGAAGGTTTTACTATTGCTTACTATATCCCATGATTTCCTTTTGCTGTGGAGTCTTCATTGTAGAGACATTTTTTTTTTTGGTTAGATATATTCCCAAATACTTATTTTTTGGGGGGAGGAGTTATTTTGAAAGGATAATTTTCCAAATTTTTTTCCTCAAGAGTACACTGTTGATGTAACTTTAGGCTGTTGTTTTTTCATATTGATTTTGTCTATTGTAACTTTACTATACTTATTAGTGTTAAAGGGTTTTCTTGTAGCTCTGCCGACTATTTTAAGTAAAGAATCATGTCACCTCCAAATAGGGACAGTTTGACATCTCCCTTTTCTGTTTTTTTTTTTATTATTATTCCTTTTGTGTTTTTCTCTTGTGTAGTTGCTATAGCCAAGACTTCAAGCACTATAGTAAATGAAGGGGAAGGTGAGCATCCCTGTCTTGTTACTGATGCTAGAAGAAATGTTCTCAGTTTGTTTCCATTAATATAATGTTGGATACAGTTTTGTTGTATATTGTCTTTATTATTTTAAGGTAGTTCCCATCTGTTCCTAAAGTGTCCAGACTAGAACTTTAATCAAGAAATCATTTTGAACTTTGTTCAGTGCATTTCAGTATTGATTGGAATGATTATGTAGTTTCTGTCCTTAAGTTTATTTATACAGTGTCTTATACTTATTGAGAATTGTATATATTGAACCAATCTTGCATCTGAGATGATTTTCACTTGGTTATAATGTATAATCTTCTTAATGTGTTCTGTAACTCATCTTGCAAATATTTTGTCCAGAATTTTTGTTCTTACACCCATCAAATAAATTAGTCTGTAGTTTGCTTTTTATATGTGTCTTTACACAGTTTTTGTACCAGGATAATATCGACTTCATAGAATGAATTTGGCAGTGGACCTTCACTTTCTACATCATGGAACAAGTTAAGAGGAATGGTCTGAGACTGTTGAAAATCTGTTTGGTCCTGTGATTTTCTTTGATAGAAGGATTTTTATTAGGATCCCATACCTTGTAATATATCTGGTAGATGATATGCATTTAGAAATCCTTCTATTTCTTTTGGGTTATCCAGATTTCCTGAGTACAGTTTTTCCACAGCAATACCTAATGAACTTCTGGATTTTTTTGGAGTCAGTTATAATGATACCTTTTCATCTCTAATTTTTAAAATTTGTTTCTTCCCCCTCTTTCTTTTTGTCAGATTGCCTAAGGGTTTCCTCAATTTTATTTGATTTTTTAAAAAAAAGAATCAGTTTGTTTTGGGTCATTTCATGTGTTTATTTGGGTGTATTTCAAGTTTTTGGAAATTAAAGCAGCTTGGGACAAAAGGACAGAAGGTTGTTTAGCTTTGTTCAAGTTGACACAAACCTAGTCATATGCAGGAAGAGGGAATCACAGATCAGAAATTGCTTTCACCAGAATGGCCTGTAGGCACCTCTGTGGGGGAATATTCTTGATTAATGATTATTGTGGGAGAGCCCAGACCACAGTGTGTAGTGTCACCTCTAGGCAGGTGCTTCTGGGTTTGATAAGAAAGGAAGCTGAAAGGCTGGAGAAAGGCTCAGTGGTTAAGAAAACATTCTGTCCTCCCAGAGCACTTGAGTTAGTCCCAGGAAAAGAAAAAGAAAAGAAAAGGAAAGAAAAGAAAAGAAAAGAAAAAAAGAAAGAAGGCTGACCAAGCCACAAGGAGAAAGAAGGAAGCATTAGTTAGCTGTGGGCTCTGCTTCAGTTGCTGTCTTCAGATATGTACCTTGACTTTCTGTCCTAACTTTCCTTCATGATGGACTCTAAGTTATAATACAAAATGAACCTTTTCCCAAGTAGTTTTTGGTCATTCTGGGTTTTCTTCTCTCTCTCTCTCTCTCTCTCTCTCTCTCTCTCTCTCTCTCTCTCTCTCTCTCTCTCCACAATGACAGAAAGCGAACTAGGACAGAAATGCTATAGGAGAATGCCAATGATTTCACCTGAGTTTCTGATAAGTAGCACTAACCTTTGTACTCAGTGATAATGTTAACACTGGCCTTATTTGTGGTCGATATTTCTTATTAAATGAATTCAAAGATTCAAGCGGGCACACCCATGATTCTTTGCCAACTGCTAGGGTAGAGAGTACACTTGACTCAGAACTGTAGGTGTGTCCATTGGCTGCAACTTCAGCCCCACCTCCTTTCCCTGTATTTAAGTACTTTGGGGTGGCTTTCTTGAGTCACAAACAGCAGGGCAGGGAAGGGAGCTCAGCAGGCTCAGCCCTGAAAGGTGTAGCACACAAAATTGAGAGTAAAACTTGGAGAGAGACTTGTTTAAAGAAAGCAGCAATGGACCTGATCCCAAACTTTTCCATGGAAACCTGGATCCTCCTGGCTACCAGCCTGGTCCTCCTCTACTTGTGAGTAAACTGCCCAGGCTCCTCTTTTTAGTGATCAGGGCTTGGGGAATGCAAATCAGACAATTCTTTCCTTTACTATATGTAAGTACACTGTAGCTGTCTTCAGACACTCCGGAAGAGGGCGCCAGATCTCTTTACGGATGGTTGTGAGCCACCATGTGGATGCTGGGATTTGAACTTATCACCTTCGGAAGAGCAGTCGGGTGCTCTTACCCGCTGAGCCATCTCACCAGCCCAATTCTTTCCTTTACTGGCTTGGAAAATCCAGAGAGAATATGAAGGGGACATTGAGTGTGGGATGTACAAAGAGTTAAGGTATTGCTTTTGGTCCTATGCAAATCCCTCCTAGGGGATAAGTATACATTCCTCTTCTACTAAACTCCAATTTTTGTGGATCGGAGGTTTGAGTGACCTCAGTTAGACCTGGGTTATTCTCCAATTGAGTCTCGGTTTTTTCACCAGATTAACCACCTCAGTAAGGCAGGTTACAAAAAGCTGGTCACTGTGTTTGATGGAAGGCCTCTTCTTCAAGGTCTCAGGATTGTTGGTATTGTGGGGATGGGAAGAGCTTTTGTGTTGTCTTCACCGGTTTTCTCTGATGCAGGAAATGTGGAGTATTGCTCCATGTACACATGCCCAGATTCTGCTTCATTGTCACACCTTTAGGACTATTTTAACAACGCCCCTAGTATATTATGTTTGATCCTTTTATTTTTGTGAGTGTTTTGTTTGCATATATGCATGCATGTGTACTACATGAGTGCTTAGTGCCCATGGATGTCAGCAAAAGACGGTGTATCCCTTGGAACTGGAGTTACAGATGGCTGTGAGCCACCGTGTGGATGCTGGGAATTGAACCCTGGTCCTCTGAAGAGCAAGAAGTGTTCTTAACCACTGAGCTACCTCTCTAGATCCCATAAATGACAACTCTTCAGAGAAAAGAAGACCTGACTTTGATTCTTTCTCTTCACCATTTCCTGTCAAATACCCTAGCATAAGTATAGGGAGTTCCTCCTTCCCTGCTATGAAATCTACTGGCATCCTCAAAGGGCAAGAACTTTGAAACAGTTAGGATGTTAAATATTTTTCTCTAAGTTCCACTGGGGAGCATCAGTGAAAACATCCATCTCAGGACTACCTTTTAATGAATGGATTCCTGTGTAATAGTACAAGTAGGGGGAGGAGAAAGGTTATCTTGAGTTCCATGATTAAAAGCATAGATGACTACCCCACCTAGCTCATTCAGTGGTTCTCAACTTGTGAAGTCTCAATCCTTTGAGGGTCAATGGACCCTTTCACAAGAATCACATAACAGGCATCCTGAATATTAGATATTTACATCATGATTCATAACAGTAGCAATATTACAGTTATGAAATAGCAATGAAATAATTTTATGGTTGTAGATCATAACAGCAGGAGGAACTATATTAAAAAGTTATAACATTAGGAGGGTTAAGAGCCACTGCTCTAATCACCCACGTGTGTGATTGTGTGTGTGTGTATAAGTCTGTGGGTAGTAGATGCTCTTCTTTCACACACACACACACACACACACACACACACACACACACACACACCATATTTGACTCTGTCACCATTTGACTTTAAGAAAAGGTACACACTCACAATAATGTGAAAATAAAAAATTCAAACTTGGTTTTATTCTTTAAAGTAATAGTAAATATTTAAGGTATCATGACAACACCTTTTCCATCTGATGACATTTTACAATTAACTGAAATCTTTCATTGCCTTTTATTCATCCCTAGAATTTATTTACGATAATCCCAGGACCTTCTTTCAAAAGGTTAAAGTGGGTCTGTTGCTTTCAATATTTGTGACAATTTTATAATAACTTATCTGTTTATAATAGCGTCAGGAATGTGAGCATAATGCATAAACAAATACATTGTATAGATTGTATGTATGCTTTGAAATAAACTTGGTTATTAGGTTGTAAAATTTTTTTTATCAGTGTTTGATATACCTGTTTGTCAGGTCATGCTAATCCCTTCATATAGGTGAGTAAGGAAGAGTGAGTAAGGATGGGTCAGTTTTGAAATAGAATACCTTCAGGTATGAGTTGGCAGGAAGTGGAGAATATTCCTCTTCTCTCAGGAGAGAATTCTCAGATACACTTGTGGGGAATGGACCCCTCTGGAGATCACTGGAAGGACAGATGAATTGCATCCAATCAATTTCCTAAATAAAAGCAAGTGAAAGAAACAACAGATAAGAATTCACACAGACACCCAAACTCAAGTTACAGGCGCTTATTAATGATTAACTTTACGATTTAGAGCACAAATGTTTTACTTGCCTTTTAAGTTAACCTTTGTGGTCTTTGGGAGTCCCACAGAAAATTGAAGGGTAGTGAAGACCAAAAATAGTATATGTGCTGCCGAAGACCAAAAAATAGTAATTGCTGTTGGCTACACGTTGCCTCCTCTGTTTGAATGTTCTGGTGCTGTATCCATGACTGGTGAGCCACGACAATATACAATCCCAAGGTACTAGCTTTCTCTTTTGCTTCATAGATATGGAACTCATTCACATGGAATTTTTAAAAAGTTGAGAATTCCTGGGCCAAAACCTCTGCCTTTCTTGGGGACGATTCTTGCTTACAGGAAGGTGAGTGAGGGCTCCTTGAGCCCCATATCTTGCTTCTTGTGGTTGCCAAGACTGGCTTAGTTCCATTAATTACCTTGAGTAGAAACTGAGGTAGAATTTCAGAAACCATTATTTGGCTTCGACCTGAAGCAAGATAAGTTTCCCCAAGGCTTTGCTGTTGGTCTTTGGAGAATCCTGTTTGGCACAGATGCTCAGCTCTCTGACATGTCAACACTCATGTTGAGGACTTGGTGTTTAGATTTGTGATCCTTTAAAGGCAATATCCTTCTATTCCACTCTTCCAATTTTCCCTTCTGTGGACCGCTCTCATAACATACTATGAATCACTTGAGACCTTTTAATATGTGTCGATATATGCTTCATGCTTATTTATTTGTCCTAGCAAGGGGAAGCTATGCTTTTGGAATTTCTATTTGCATATTTAAAATCTACGACTGAAACTTAGCAGAAGTTTTCTTTTTTATGTCTCAGAAGTGAAGTCTCAAAGCAAGCATCTAGTTTTCAATGTTCTGTGTACAGAATTATCCATTGCTGTGCTGTGTGTAGAGGTAGCATCTCCTTAGCTTTCCACATTGACAGGGAGCCACAAAGACAGACTCTCTTTATTAAATTTTTAAAAATATTTTTTAACATGTATGACTTGTGTACATGTTTGGATATGAGTGCCTGGTGCCCATGAAGGTGTCCCTCTGGAACTGGAATTGCAGAGAGCTGCCATGTTGGTACTGGGATTCGAACCCTAGTCTCCTGGAACAGGAGAAAATGCTCTTCACTCCTGAGCCCCTTTCCAGCCCCCTCTGTTATTCTTATTCACTTGCCTTCTCACTCAGCAACTTACCTGAGACTAAATGCTCTAAATGAAAAGAGGATAGTGGGTTCTTAAGTGTCCTAAATGCTATTATTCGTCTTTTAGGGAGAGGTCATGAGATAAGTGAAAAAGAGGCTAAATAAGATAAATGGATCTTATTGGTTTTCCCCTGGCTTCTGTCCCCCCACATGCCTATGGAAGGAACAATTCAGAGAGTTTGAGGGTTTTAAGGACAACATAGAGAAGCAAAAGCTTTAGAGAGAGACAGGGTGTTAGCTTATTCGTAGTGAAGAGTGAGTGGCCGAGCATGTGCAATGCAGTTAGCAATTATTCACAACCAAGGGGGAGGTTTCTGTGTATGTACAACGTTGGGAGAAATTTTAGGATATTAATAACCCCAATTCAAATACCTCTAGAACTTAATCTCCCTTCTACTCAAACACTTTTGAATAAGAATGTCTCTCTCACTGCCATTGAGGGATAGTTAGCCTGATTTTGTAAGAGTCAAACGGTATGTGCCTCAACTAGAGATAAGAACACTATGTAAAATAGTCATGGATTTTCATTTTCTTTACCTTTCCAGGGCTTCTGGGAATGTGACATACAATGTCATAAAAAATATGGGAAAATATGGGGGTAAGTATTACAGCAACTTCTACTGGGTAGATTTGAAACATTTACAAAAGCTCACAGGATCTTGAGTGGAAGCGATGTA